>CAWUFW010029606.1:0-18726 GCA_963921515.1 Calotriton arnoldi
GGGGTCGTGCTGGGGGTAGTGTTTTAGGATTTAGGTTAGTGCAGTGGTGTTTGGGTAGTGTAGGGGGTCGTGCTAGGGGTGGTGTTTCAGGGTTTAGGGCAGTGCAGTGGTGTTCGGGCAGTGTAGGGGGTCATGCTGGGGGTGGTGTTTCAGGGTTTGGGGCAGTGCAGTGGTGTTCGAGCAGTAAAGGGGTCATGCTGGGGGTGGTGTTTCAGGGTTTAGGGCAGTGCAGTGGTGTTCGGGCAGTGTAGGGGGCGGTGCAGGGGGTGGTGTTTCAGGGTTTAGGGCAGTGCAGTGGTGTTCGGGCAGTGTAGGGGGTGGTGCAGGGGGTGGTGTTTCAGGGTTTAGGGCAGTGCAGTGGTGTTCGGGCAGTGTAGGGGTCATGCAGTGGGTGGTGTTTCAGGGTTTAGGGCAGTGCAGTGGTGTTCGGGCAGTGTAGGGAGCGGTGCAGGGGTGGTGTTTCAGGGTTTAGGGCAGTACAGTGGTGTTCGGGCATTGTAGGGGTGGTGCTGGGGCTGGTGTTTCAGGGTTTAGGGCAGTGCAGTGGTGTTCGGGCAGTGTAGGGGGTCGTGCTGGGGCTGGTGTTTCAGGGTTTAGGGCAGTGCAGTGGTGTTTGGGCAGTGTAGGGGGTCGTGCTGGGGCTGGTGTTTCAGGGTTTAGGGCAGTGCAGTGGTGTTCGGGCAGTGTAGGGTGTTGTGCTGGGGCTGGTGTTTCAGGGTTCAGGGCAGTGCAGTGGTGTTCAGGCAGTGTAGGGGGTCGTGCTGAGGCTGGTGTTTCATGGTTTAGGGCAGTGCAGTGGTGTTCGGGCAGTGTAGGGGGTCGTGCTGGGGCTGGTGTTTCAGGGTTTAGGGCAGTGCAGTGGTGTTCGGGCACTGTAGGCGGTCGTGCTGGGGCTGGTGTTTCAGGGTTTAGGGCAGTGCAGTGGTGTTCGGGCAGTGTAGGGGGTCGTGCTGGGGCTGGTGTTTCAGGGTTTAGGGCAGTGCAGTGGTGCTCGGGCAGTGTAGGGGGTCGTGCTGGGGGTGATGTTTCAGGGTTTAGGGTAGTGCAGTGGTGTTCGGGCAGTGTAGGGGGTCGTGCAGGGGCTGGTGTTTCAAGGTTTAGGGCAGTGCAGTGGTGTTCGGGCAGTGTAGGGGGTCGTGCTGGGGCTGGTGTTTCAGGGTTTTGGGCAGAGCAGTGGTGTTCGGGCAGTGTAGGGGGTCATGCTGGGGGTAGTGTTTCAGGGTTTAGGGCAGTGCAGTGGTGTTCGGGCAGTGTAGGGGGTCGTGCTGGGGGTGGTGTTTCAGGGTTTAGGTCAGTGGTGTTCGGGCAGTGTAGGGCGTCTTGCTGGGGGTGATGTTTCAGGGTTTAGGGCAGTGCAGTGGTGTTCGGGCAGTGTAGGGGGTCTTGCTGGGGGTAGTGTTTCAGGGTTTAGGGCAGTGCAGTGGTGTTCGGGCAGTGTAGGGGGTCATGCTGGGGGTGGTGTTTCAGGGTTTAGGGCAGTGCAGTGGTGTTCGGGCAGTGTAGGGGGTCGTGAAGGGGTGGTGTTTCAGGGTTTAGGGCAGTGCAGTGGTGTTCGGGCAGTGTAGGGGGTCGTGCTAGGGGTGGTGTTTCAGGGTTTAGGGCAGTGCAGTGGTGTTCGGGCAGTGTAGGGGGTCATGCAGGGGCTGGTGTTTCAGGGTTTAGGGCAGTGCAGTGGTGTTCGGGCAGTGTAGGGGGTCGTGCTGGCGGTAGTGTTTTAGGGTTTAGGGTAGTGCAGTGGTGCTTGTGTAGTGTAGGGGGTCGTGCTGGGGGTAGTGTTTTAGGGTTTAGTGTAGTGCAGTGGTGTTTGTGTAGTGTAGGGGGTCATGTTTTAGGGTAGTGCAGTAGTGTTTCGGTAGTGTAGGGGGTCGTGCTGGGGGTAGTGTTTTAGGATTTAGGTTAGTGCAGTGGTGTTTGGGTAGTGTAGGGGTGGTGCTGGGGGTAGTGTTTTAGGATTTAGGGTAGTGCAGTGGTGTTTGTGTAGTGTAGGGGGTCGTGCTGGGGGTAGTGTTTTAGGGTTTTGGGTAGTGCAGTGGTGCTTGTGTAGTGTAGGGGGTCGTGCTGGGGGTAGTGTTTTAGGGTTTAGGGTAGTGCAGTGGTGTTCGGGCAGTTTAGGGGGTCATGCTGGGGGTGGTGTTTCAGGGTTTAGTTCAGTGCAGTGGTGTTCGGGCAGTGTAGGGGGTCGTGAAGGGGTGGTGTTTCAGGGTTTAGGGCAGTGCAGTGGTGTTCGGGCAGTGTAGGGGGTCGTGCTAGGGGTGGTGTTTCAGGGTTTAGGGCAGTGCAGTGGTGTTCGGGCAGTGTAGGGGGTCGTGCTAGGGGTGGTGTTTCAGGGTTTAGGGCAGTGCAGTGGTGCTTGTGTAGTGTAGGGGTCGTGCTGGGGGTAGTGTTTTAGGGTTTAGGGTAGTGCAGTGGTGTTTGTGTAGTGTAGGGGTCATGTTTTAGGGTAGTGCAGTGGTGTTTGGGTAGTGTAGGGGGTCGTGCTGGTGGTAGTGTTTTAGGATTTAGGTTAGTGCAGTGGTGTTTGGGTAGTGTAGGGGTCGTGCTGGGGATAGTGTTTGAGGGTTTAGGATAGTGCAGTGGTGCTTGTGTAGTGTAGGGGGTTGTGCTGGGGGTAGTGTTTTAGGGTTTAAGGTAGTGCAGTGGTGTTTTTGTAGTGTAGGGGGGTCATGTTTTAAGATGCAATGCTCCAATACCTGACCAGTCTGCACTACATAAAACTGCAAAAAAACTAAAAATAAAAAGTGTTTTGCACACTTTTGTCATTGGGCTATATGTGGGCTACATCTGGGTAATATTTGTGCTACATTTGGGCTCTTTTTCACTGGTGGCCATCTTGGAAGACTTCTTTGTTATGAAGTTTCCTAATTTCTTCATTTACTGCAGTCTCCTCAGTAGGAAATGCTTTCAGTTTTTACTTTGATGCCATCAAGAAGGCATTCAGATGTGTCTCACATCTGCCATAAATTCAGAATGTTAGCACTCTAGTTGCTCATTAGATCACTGGAGTAAAGCTACTGCTCACCAGGGAGTTAACTGGTAGTCTGCTGCTGGTATTGAAAGTGATTGTTTCAGTCTGCATGTCAGAATTTTCTAATGAAATAGAAGAGGATTTGAGATCTCACTTAAAACATGCCCTAATTTTTCTTTCTGCAGCACTAACCATAATTTCTATTTCAAAAAGAACCCCTCATTTTGTTCCTTTTTAAATTAAATCTTTTAAGTGTTACCGGTTTATTCCAATCAAGATGGCTTCAGGTGTGCCATACTTTTGTCATAAGTAAGGCTGTTAGCGCTCTAGTTGTTCTTTAGAACACTCTGGGAAGCTGCAGTAGAACACAAAGGCATCAACTGGCAGGCTGCTCCTGTTGAAATATAACAGGAAGATATTTGAGATCACACTTGAAATATGTCCTAATTTTTCTTTCTACAGCACTAACCATAATTTCTATGACAAAATGAACCCCATCATTTTGTTCCTTTTAAATTAAATGTTTTAAGTGTTACCAGTTTATTCCAATCAAGATGGCTTCAGGTGTGCCATACGTTTGTCATAAGTAAGGCTGTTAGCACTCTAGTTGTTCTTTAGAACACTCTGGGAAGCTGCAGTAGAACACAAAGGCATCAACTGGCAGGCTGCTCCTGTTGAAATATAACAGGAAGATATTTGAGATCACACTTGAAACATGTCCTAATTTTTCTTTCTACAGCACTAACCATAATTTCTATGACAAAATGAACCCCATCATTTTGTTCCTTTTTAAATTAAATTGTTTAAGTGTTACCAGTTTATTCCAATCAAGATGGCTTCAGGTGTGCCATACTTTTGTCATAAGTAAGGCTGTTAGCACTCTAGTTGTTCTTTAGAACACTCTGGGAAGCTGCAGTAGAACACAAAGGAATCAACTGACAGTCTCTGCCCTTGTTGGATGTACATGTTTTACTGAGAATGTCAGACTTCATTCTCACATGAGTGAGAAAGATAATGTGAATTTACAGAAAATATGCTCTCATTTTAGCTTCTGGAGCACCTTCCAAACCTCCATGGGACAAGCATGAGAAAATAGTGTTCTCTCAAACATGATTCATGATATCCCAGCAGAAGGTTTTTCACATGGTAAAATCACCTTAGAATACACCACAATTCCTAAAATTAGTATGGTACCATCAACAAATAAATTCTAATGTAACTAAAGCCTGTTATCACCCTTTATAGTTCTCCTTTTGGTGACCCTCAAAATCTTCTATTCACTACAATGCATTTCAATGAGGTACTATCATTTATATTGGTCCCAAGATGGCTGCCAGCAATTCCAGGATGAAGTGCTGACAGCCAATCAGATCTCACAATGACATGTGTGGTTAGGCTCCGCCCAGATATATATGTGACTTTACTTTTGATTTTCTCAGGAACTACTGAACGGATTTACACCATTTAAGCAAAAGGCACGACACTGAACCAAGGGCTACCTCTTTGCCAAATTTGGTGTAATTCCGTTCAGCAGTTCGGGCTGTAGCTGCGACTAAAGGTTCCTATGGAAAAATTAATGGGGAAAACGCGTTTTGGGACCCCCTTTTTTCTCGGCCCCCGCTTGACGTATCACCCGAGACTTTCAGGATAGGAGCGGACCGGAGCGCCCCAACAAGTTGGAAACTTTCGCGAAGATTCGTCAACCGGCGCCAACGTTATTTCAAATAGAATGTCGCGGATTTCCTATGGATAATAGGTTTTAACTATAACTATCTACTGGCGACCGCCAGTAGATAATATATATATATATATATATATATATATATATATATATATATATTCACTGAAAAACCATAGGTTTTAGGGACAGTTATAGTTAGTTGGACATTTCACTCGTACAAAACCATAGAAATTCCCCCGTTATAGTTAGTTCAGCTAACTATAACTTGCGCCCGAAATGCACTGCTGATGACGTCACATATTACATCACTCATGATATGGTCAGTGACATCACTGATGACATCACTGATGACATCTCAAATGACATCACTGATGACATCACTGATGACATCATCCAGTGACTGTGTGTTTCTGTAAAGTTTAAATATGTTTAATATATATAAGGAAAGGCGTATTGAAGAATGAGTGGGTGTATAAGTGTCTGAATGAATGATTTAGTACGTGAGTGACTGACTCTACAAGTGAGTGATTAAATGTATCTTACTGAATGCATGGGTTAGTGACTAAACTGTGTGAATGTCTGTATCCGTCTGTCTGTTGGTTTGTAAGCGGCTGCATGGGCTTTCTGAATAGCTACATGAGTGTCTACATGGGTTATTGGTTGATTGTCTGAGTATCTGTATGGGTGCCTGAGTGTTTGTGTGGGTGGGGTGTGTGTGACTCTGTGCATAGATGTGTGAGTTGGTAATTCACTGGGTGCATGGTTTCAAGAGTGCATCTGTGATGGACTGTATGGGTGGGTGAGTGTGTGTATGGGTGTGTTAGTGATTGAATGTATATCTCAGTGGTACATGTGTGAGTAACTACATATGTGAAAGGCAGTATATATGTGTGTTGGAGTATATAAATGGCTATAAGTGAGAGTGTGTGATTGTGAGAGTGGCTGTATGGATGAGTGTGTACTTGTATCAGTGATTGTATAAGAGCGTAAGAATGTGCTAGTATTTGTATGAGTAAGTGAGCTGGTGTGTGTATAACTGTATAGGTGAGTAAATGGGTGTGTGATTAAGTTTTTGCATGACTGACTAGGTGTGTGAGTACCTCTATGGATGAGTGGCGGTGTGTGAGTGTTTATATAGGTGTATGAGTGCATATGATAGTCCTGTACTGAGTGACTAAGTATGAGTGACTGTACGGGTGAGTGAGTGGATGTGTGTGTAGACCTAAGAATCAGTGAGTGGGTATGTAGTTTTTGGTGTTGGAGTGTCTATGGTTTTGAGAATGGCAGTCTGTAATTTAGAGTGGGTGTATCAAAAGTTATATTAGGGTGTGAGAAGATGCATGAAATTATCACATGGATGATGTCATCAGTGATGTCATTTGAGATGTCATTAGTGATGTCATCAGTGATGTCACTGACCATGTCATGAGTGATGTAATATGTGACGTCATCAGCAGTGCATTGCGGGGCGCGAGTTATAGTTAGCTGAACTAACTATAACAGGGGAATTTCTATGGTTTTGTACGAGTGAAATGTCCAACTAACTATAACTGTCCCTAAAACCTATGGTTTTTTCAGTGAATTTCAAAGGTTTTTAAATGCTAATTTCTAACTATAACGTGTCTGAAACCTATGGTTTTTCAGTGAATTTCAAAGGTTTTTAAATGCTAATTTCTAACTATAACGTGCCTGAAACCTATGATTTTTAAGTGAATTTCAAAGGTTTTTTTAAATGCTAGTTTCTAACTATGCCTACAGAGGTAGGACATGTGAAGAAAGAAGAAAAAACGCACAGAAAGAAGCAAAGATGTGCAGAAAGAACCAACAGAGGAGCAGAAAGAGGCCTTGTTGCAAAATCATCCTGTGCCCACAACTTTTTCAGACGGGTTCTGGTGGTAACTGACTCTGACTAACCAGAGCCAGTGCTATGCTAAAAGACACTTAGAATACAGTGAAAACACCTACATACACTAGGGAACACTATGCGTTGGGGTACCCCTGTGATTAGCATGACCTCCTCTGCAAGTCCCTAGTACATAATAGGGCAGGGGGATTAAAACTACCTCTTAAAACGCGCTACAGGGTGCGTTTGCACAGTGGTGAAGGGAGGGGGCCTGAGGTGACATGTGTGCAAACGCACCCCGTGGCGCGTTTTAAGTTGCGGGATTAAGTCCCCTTGAATTCTGAGGGTCCCTGGGGCCCAACTAGCCCCCAGGTACCTACAGTTAGGACCACAGAGCTGAGTTGCAGAGAGGCGTTCCGAGGCCATGCACCTTTTTCACCTCTCTGCAACGCAACTCTGTTGTGCTTACTGAAGGTACCTGGTGGGCTAGTTGGCCCCCAGGGTCCCTCAGGATTCAAAGGGAATTAATTCCCCAACTTAAAACGCACCACAGGGCGTGTTTGCGCACATGTCACCTGAGGCCCCGCCCCTCCCTTCACCACTGTGCAAAGCGTGCCCCGTGGTGCGTTTTAAGTTGGGGGATCAGGTCACCTTGAATCCTGAGGGTCCCTGGGGCCCAACTAACCCACTAGGTACTTCCAGTAAGCACCACAGGCCTGCGTTGCAACGCCTGTAACAAATTGTGCAGTTGTGTTTAGGTAGTGAAGAGGGTCGTGCTGGGGGTAGTGTTTTAGGGTTTAGGGTAGTGCAGTGGTGTTTGTGTAGTGTAGGGGGTCATGCTGGGGGTAGATTTAGGGTTTAGGGTAGTGCAGTGGTGTTTGGGTAGTGTAGGGAGTCGTGCTGGGGGGGTGTTTTAGGGTTTAGGGTAGTGCAGTGGTGTTTGGGTAGTATAGGGGGTCGTGCTGGGGGTAGTGTTTTAGGGTTTAGGGTAGTGCAGTGGTGTTTGGGAAGTGTAGGGGGTCGTGCTGGGGGTAGTGATTTAGGGTAGTGCAGTTGTGTTTGGGTAGTGTAGGGGGTACTGCTGGGGGTAGTGTTTTAGGGTTTAGGGTAGTGCAGTGGTGTTTGGGTAGTGTAGGGGTACTGCTGGGGGTAGTTTTTAGGGTTTAGGGTAGTGCAGTGGTGTTTGGGTAGTGTAGTGGTTCGTGCTGGGGGTCGTTTTTAGGGTTTAGGGTAGTACAGTGGTGTTTGTGTAGTGTAGGGGGTAGTGTTTTAGGGTTTAGGGTAGTGCAGTGGTGTTTGTGTGTAGTGTAGGAGGTCGTGTTTTAGGGTTTAGGGTAGTGCAGTGGTCTTTGGGTAGTGTAGGGAGTCGTGCAGGGGGTAGTGTTTTAGGGTTTAGGAGTAGTGTAGGGGGTCATGCGGGGGGTAGTGTTTTAGGGATTAGGGTAGTGCATTGGTGTTTGGGTAGTGTAGGGGTCATGCGGGGGTAGTGTTTTAGGGTTTAGGGCAGTGCAGTGGTGTTTGGGTAGTGTAGGGGGTCGTGCTGGGGGAGTGTTTTAGGGTTTAGGGCAGTGCAGTTGTGTTCGGGTAGTGTAGGGGGTCATGCTGGGGGAGTGTTTTAGGGTTTAGGGCAATGCAGTGGTGTTCGGGTAGTGTAGGGGGTCGTGCTGGGGGAGTGTTTGAGGGTTTAGGGCAGTGGAGTCGTGTTCGGGTAGTGTAGGGGGTTGTGCTGGAGGTAGTATTTTAGGGTTTAGGGTAGTGCAGTGGTGTTCGGGTAGTGTATGGGGTCGTGCTGGGGGTAGTGTTCTAGGGTTTAGGGCAGTGCAGTGGTGTTTGGGCAGTGTAGGGGGTGGTGTTTGGAGTGGTGTTTAGGGTTCAGTGCAGTGGTGTTCGGGCAGTGTAGGGGGTCGTGCTGGGGGTGGTGTTTCAGGGTTTAGGGCAGTGCAGTGGTGTTCGGGCAGTGTAGGGGGTGGTGTTTCAGGGTTTAGGGCAGTGCAGTGGTGTTCGGGCAGTGTAGGGGGTCGTGCAGGGGGTGGTGTTTCAGGGTTTAGGGCAGTGGTGTTCGGGCAGTGTAGGGGGTCGTGCTGGGGGTGGTGTTTCAGGGTTTGGGGCAGTGCAGTGGTGTTCGAGCAGTAAAGGGGGTCGTGCTGGGGGTGGTGTTTCAGGGTTTAGGGCAGTGCAGTGGTGTTCGGGCAGTGTAGGGGCGGTGCAGGGGTGGTGTTTCAGGGTTTAGGGCAGTGCAGTGGTGTTCGGGCAGTGTAGGGGGTGCTGCAGGGGGTGGTGTTTCAGGGTTTAGGGCAGTGCAGTGGTGTTCGGGCAGTGTAGGGGGTCATGCAGGGGGTGGTGTTTCAGGGTTTAGGGCAGTGCAGTGGTGTTCGGGCAGTGTAGGGGGTCGTGCTGAGGCTGGTGTTTCAGGGTTTAGGGCAGTACAGTGGTGTTCGGGCAGTGTAGGGGGTCGTGCTGGGGCTGGTGTTTCAGGGTTTAGGGCAGTGCAGTGGTGTTCGGGCAGTGTAGGGGGTCGTGCTGGGGCTGGTGTTTCAGGGTTTAGGGCAGTACAGTGGTGTTTGGGCAGTGTAGGGGGTCGTGCTGGGGCTGGTGTTTCAGGGTTTAGGGCAGTGCAGTGGTGTTCGGGCAGTGTAGGTGGTCGTGCTGGGGCTGGTGTTTCAGGGTTTAGGGCAGTGCAGTGGTGTTCGGGCAGTGTAGGGGTCATGCTGGGGCTGGTGTTTCAGGGTTTAGGGCAGTGCAGTGGTGTTCGGGCAATGTAGGGGGTCTTGCTGGGGCTGGTATTTCAGAGTCTAGGGCAGTGCAGTGGTGTTCGGGCAGTGTAGGGGTCTTGCTGGGGCTGGTGTTTCAGGGTTTAGGGCAGTGCAGTTGTGTTCGGGCAGTGTAGGGGGTCGTGCTGGGGGTGGTGTTTCAGGGTTTAGGGCAGTGCAGTGGTGTTTGGGCAGTGTAGGGGGTCATGCTGGGGCTAGTGTTTCAGGATTTAGGGCAGAGCAATGGTGTTCAGGCAGTGTAGGGGTTTTTGCTGGAGGTGGTGTTTCAGGGTTTAGGGCAGTGCAGTGGTGTTCGTGCAGGGTATGGGGTGGTGTTTCAGGGTTTAGGGCAGTGGTGTTCAGGCAGTGTAGGGGGTCTTGCTGGGGTTGATGTTTCAGGGTTTAGGGCAGTGCAGTGGTGTTCGGGCAGTGTAGGGGTCGTGCTGGGGGTGGTGTTTCAGGGTTTAGGGCAGTGCAGTGGTGTTCCGGCAGTGTAGGAGGTCGTGCAGGGGGTGGTGTTTCAGGGTTTTGGGCAGTGCAGTGGTGTTTGGGCAGTGTAGGGGGTCGTACTGGGGGTGGTGTTTCAGGGTTTAGGGCAGTGCAGTGGTGTTCGGGCAGTGTAGGGGGTCGTGCAGGGGGTGGTGTTTCAGGGTTTAGGGCAGTGCAGTGGTGTTTGGGCAGTGTAGGGGGTCGTGCAGGGGGTGGTGTTTCAGGGTTTAGGGCCAGTGCAGTGGTGTTCGGCCAGTGTAGGTGGTCTTGCTGGGGGTGGTGTTTCAGGCTTTAGTGCAGTGGTGTTCGGGCAGTGTAGGGGGTCTTGCTGGGGATGGTGTTTCAGGGTTTAGGGCAGTGCAGTGGTGTTCGGGCAGTGTAGGGGGTCTTGCTGGGGGTGGTGTTTCAGGGTTTAGGGCAGTGGTGTTCGGGCAGTGTAGGGGGTCGTGCTGGGGCTGGTGTTTCAGGGTTTGGGGCAGTGCAGTGGTGTTCGAGGCAGTGTAGGGGGTCGTGCTGGGGGTGGTGTTTCAGGGTTTAGGGCAGTGCAGTGGTGTTCGGGCAGTGTAGGGGGTCGGTGCAGGGGCTGGTGTTTCAGGGTTTAGGGCAGTGCAGTGGTGTTCGGGCAGTGTAGGGGTGCGTGCTGGGGGTGGTGTTTCAGGGTTTAGGGCAGTGCAGTGGTGTTCGGGCAGTGGAGGGGTCATGCTGGGGGTGGTGTTTCAGGGTTTAGGGCAGTGCAGTGGTGTTCGGGCAGTGTAGGGGGTCTTGCAGGGGCTGGTGTTTCAGGGTTTAGGGCAGTGCAGTGGTGTTCGGGCAGTGTAGGGGGTCGTGCTGGGGCTGGTGTTTCAGGGTTTAGGGCAGTACAGTGGTGTTCGGGCAGTGTAGGGGGTCGTGCTGGGGCTGGTGTTTCAGGGTTTAGGGCAGTGCAGTGGTGTTCGGGCAGTGTAGGTGGTCGTGCTGGGGCTGGTGTTTCAGGGTTTAGGGCAGTGCAGTGGTGTTCGGGCAGTGTAGGGGGTCATGCTGGGGCTGGTGTTTCTGGGTTTAGGGCAGTGCAGTGGTGTTCGGGCAGTGTAGGGGGTCATGCTGGGGGTGGTGTTTCAGGGTTTAGGGCAGTGCAGTGGTGTTCGGGCAGTGTAGGGGGTCGTGCAGGGGGTGGTGTTTCAGGGTTTAGGGCAGTGCAGTGGTGTTTGGGCAGTGTAGGGGGTCGTGCAGGGGGTGGTGTTTCAGGGTTTAGGGCAGTGCAGTGGTGTTCAGCCAGTGTAGGTGGTCTTGCTGGGGGTGGTGTTTCAGGCTTTAGGGCAGTGCAGTGGTGTTCGGGCAGTGTAGGGGGTCTTGCTGGGGATGGTGTTTCAGGGTTTAGGGCAGTGCAGTGGTGTTCGGGCAGTGTAGGGGGTCTTGCTGGGGGTGGTGTTTCAGGGTTTAGGGCAGTGGTGTTCGGGCAGTGTTGGGGGTCGTGCTGGGGGTGGTGTTTCAGGGTTTGGGGCAGTGCAGTGGTGTTCGGGCAGTATAGGGGGTCGTGCTGGGGGTGGTGTTTCAGGGTTTAGGGCAGTGCAGTGGTGTTCGGGCAGTGTAGGGGGCGGTGCAGGGGGTGGTGTTTCAGGGTTTAGGGCAGTGCAGTGGTGTTCGGGCAGTGTAGGGGGTGCTGCAGGGGTGGTGTTTCAGGGTTTAGGGCAGTGCAGTGGTGTTCGGGCAGTGTAGGGGGTCGTGCAGGGGGTGGTGTTTCAGGGTTTAGGGCAGTGCAGTGGTGTTCGGGCAGTGTAGGGGGTCGTGCTGGGGCTGGTGTTTCAGGGTTTAGGGCAGTACAGTGGTGTTCGGGCAGTGTAGGGGGTCGTGCTGGGGCTGGTGTTTCAGGGTTTAGGGCAGTGCAGTGGTGTTCGGGCAGTGTAGGGGGTCGTGCTGGGGCTGGTGTTTCAGGGTTTAGGGCAGTACAGTGGTGTTCGGGCAGTGTAGGGGGTCGTGCTGGGGCTGGTGTTTCAGGGTTTAGGGCAGTGCAGTGGTGTTCGGGCAGTGTAGGTGGTCGTGCTGGGGCTGGTGTTTCAGGGTTTAGGGCAGTGCAGTGGTGTTCGGGCAGTGTAGGGGGTCATGCTGGGGCTGGTGTTTCAGGGTTTAGGGCAGTGCAGTGGTGTTCGGGCAATGTAGGGGGTCTTGCTGGGGCTGGTATTTCAGAGTCTAGGGCAGTGCAGTGGTGTTCGGGCAGTGTAGGGGTCTTGCTGGGGCTGGTGTTTCAGGGTTTAGGGCAGTGCAGTTGTGTTCGGGCAGTGTAGGGGGTCGTGCTGGGGGTGGTGTTTCAGGGTTTAGGGCAGTGCAGTGGTGTTTGGGCAGTGTAGGGGGTCGTGCTGGGGCTAGTGTTTCAGGATTTAGGGCAGAGCAATGGTGTTCAGGCAGTGTAGGGGTTTTTGCTGGAGGTGGTGTTTCAGGGTTTAGGGCAGTGCAGTGGTGTTCGTGCAGGGTATGGGGTGGTGTTTCAGGGTTTAGGGCAGTGGTGTTCAGGCAGTGTAGGGGGTCTTGCTGGGGTTGATGTTTCAGGGTTTAGGGCAGTGCAGTGGTGTTCGGGCAGTGTAGGGGTCGTGCTGGGGGTGGTGTTTCAGGGTTTAGGGCAGTGCAGTGGTGTTCCGGCAGTGTAGGAGGTCGTGCAGGGGGTGGTGTTTCAGGGTTTTGGGTAGTGCAGTGGTGTTTGGGCAGTGTAGGGGGTCGTACTGGGGGTGGTGTTTCAGGGTTTAGGGCAGTGCAGTGGTGTTCGGGCAGTGTAGGGGGTCGTGCAGGGGGTGGTGTTTCAGGGTTTAGGGCAGTGCAGTGGTGTTTGGGCAGTGTAGGGGGTCGTGCAGGGGTGGTGTTTCAGGGTTTAGGGCAGTGCAGTGGTGTTCGGCCAGTGTAGGTGGTCTTGCTGGGGGTGGTGTTTCAGGCTTTAGTGCAGTGGTGTTCGGGCAGTGTAGGGGGTCTTGCTGGGGATGGTGTTTCAGGGTTTAGGGCAGTGCAGTGGTGTTCGGGCAGTGTAGGGGGTCTTGCTGGGGCTGGTGTTTCAGGGTTTAGGGCAGTGCAGTGGTGTTCGGGCAGTGTAGGGGGTCGTGCTGGGGCTGGTGTTTGAGGGTTTAGGGTAGTGCAGTGGTGTTCGGGCAGTGTAGGGGGTTGTGCTGGGGCTGGTGTTTCAGGGTTTAGGGCAGTGCAGTGGTTTTCGGGCAGTGTAGGCGGTCGTGCTGGGGCTGGTGTTTCAGGGTTTAGGGCAGTGCAGTTGTGTTCGGGCAGTGTACGGGGTTGTGCTGGGGCTGGTGTTTCAGGGTTTAGGGCAGTGCAGTGGTGTTCGGGCAGTGTAAGGGGTCATGCTGGGGGTGGTGTTTCAGGGTTTAGGGCAGTGCAGTTGTGTTCGGGCAGTGTAGGGGGTCGTGCTGGGGGTGGTGTTTCAGGGTTTAGGGCAGTGCAGTGGTGTTTGGGCAGTGTAGGGGGTCGTGCTGGGGCTAGTGTTTCAGGGTTTAGGGCAGAGCAATGGTGTTCGGGCAGTGTAGGGGTCTTGCTGGAGGTGGTGTTTCAGGGTTTAGGGCAGTGCAGTGGTGTTCGGGCAGTGCAGGGGTCACTGGGGTGGTGTTTCAGGGTTTAGGGCAGTGGTGTTCAGGCAGTGTAGGGGGTCTTGCTGGGGTTGATGTTTCAGGGTTTAGGGCAGTGCAGTGGTGTTCGGTGCAGTGTAGGGGGTCGTGCTGGGGGTGGTGTTTCAGGGTTTAGGGCAGTGCAGTGGTGTTCGGGCAGTGTAGGAGGTCGTGCAGGGGGTGGTGTTTCAGGGTTTAGGGCAGTGCAGTGGTGTTTGGGCAGTGTAGGGGGTCGTACTGGGGGTGGTGTTTCAGGGTTTAGGGCAGTGCAGTGGTGTTCGGGCAGTGTAGGGGGTCGTGCAGGGGGGTGGTGTTTCAGGGTTTAGGGCAGTGCAGTGGTGTTTGGGCAGTGTAGGGGGTCGTGCAGGGGGTGGTGTTTCAGGGTTTAGGGCAGTGCAGTGGTGTTCGGCCAGTGTAGGTGGTCTTGCTGGGGGTGGTGTTTCAGGGCTTTAGTGCAGTGGTGTTCGGGCAGTGTAGGGGGTCTTGCTGGGGATGGTGTTTCAGGGTTTAGGGCAGTGCAGTGGTGTTCGGGCAGTGTAGGGGGTCTTGCTGGGGGTGGTGTTTCAGGGTTTAGAGGCAGTGGTGTTCGGGCAGTGTAGGGGGTCGTGCTGGGGGTGGTGTTTCAGGGTTTGGGGCAGTGCAGTGGTGTTCGAGCAGTGAAGGGGGTCGTGCTGGGGGTGGTGTTTCAGGGTTTAGGGCAGTGCAGTGGTGTTCGGGCAGTGTAGGGGGCGGTGCAGGGGGTGGTGTTTCAGGGTTTAGGGCAGTGCAGTGGTGTTCGGGCAGTGTAGGGGGTGCTGCAGGGGGTGGTGTTTCAGGGTTTAGGGCAGTGCAGTGGTGTTCGGGCAGTGTAGGGGGTCATGCAGGGGGTGGTGTTTCAGGGTTTAGGGCAGTGCAGTGGTGTTCGGGCAGTGTAGGGGTCGTGCTGAGGCTGGTGTTTCAGGGTTTAGGGCAGTGCAGTGGTGTTCGGGCAGTGTAGGGGGTCGTGCTGGGGCTGGTGTTTCAGGGTTTAGGGCAGTGCAGTGGTGTTCGGGCAGTGTAGGGGTCGTGCTGGGGCTGGTGTTTCAGGGTTTAGGGCAGTACAGTGGTGTTTGGGCAGTGTAGGGGGTCGTGCTGGGGCTGGTGTTTCAGTGTTTAGGGCAGTGCAGTGGTGTTCGGGCAGTGTAGGTGGTCGTGCTGGGGCTGGTGTTTCAGGGTTTAGGGCAGTGCAGTGGTGTTCGGGCAGTGTAGGGGGTCATGCTGGGGCTGGTGTTTCTTGGTTTTGGGCAGTGCAGTGGTGTTTGGGCAGTGTAGGGGTCATACTGGGGGTGGTGTTTCAGGGTTTAGGGCAGTGCAGTGGTGTTCGGGCAGTGTAGGGGGTCGTGCAGGGGGTGGTGTTTCAGGGTTTAGGGCAGTGCAGTGGTGTTTGGGCAGTGTAGGGGGTCGTGCAGGGGGTGGTGTTTCAGGGTTTAGGGCAGTGCAGTGGTGTTCAGGCAGTGTAGGGGGTCTTGCTGGGGGTGGTGTTTCAGGCTTTAGTGCAGTGGTGTTCGGGCAGTGTAGGGGGTCTTGCTGGGGATGGTGTTTCAGGGTTTAGGGCAGTGCAGTGGTGTTCGGGCAGTGTAGGGGGTCTTGCTGGGGGTGGTGTTTCAGGGTTTAGGGCAGTGGTGTTCGGGCAGTGTAGGGGGTCGTGCTGGGGGTGGTGTTTCAGGGTTTGGGGCAGTGCAGTGGTGTTCGAGCAGTAAAGGGGGTCGTGCTGGGGGTGGTGTTTCAGGGTTTAGGGCAGTGCAGTGGTGTTCGGGCAGTGTAGGGGGCGGTGCAGGGGGTGGTGTTTCAGGGTTTAGGGCAGTGCAGTGGTGTTCGGGCAGTGTAGGGGGTGCTGCAGGGGGTGGTGTTTCAGGGTTTAGGGCAGTGCAGTGGTGTTCGGGCAGTGTAGGGGGTCGTGCAGGGGGTGGTGTTTCAGGGTTTAGGGCAGTGCAGTGGTGTTCGGGCAGTGTAGGGGATCGTGCTGAGGCTGGTGTTTCAGGGTTTAGGGCAGTACAGTGGTGTTCGGGCAGTGTAGGGGGTCGTGCTGGGGCTGGTGTTTCAGGGTTTAGGGCAGTGCAGTGGTGTTCGGGCAGTGTAGGGGGTCGTGCTGGGGCTGGTGTTTCAGGGTTTAGGGCAGTACAGTGGTGTTCGGGCAGTGTAGGGGGTCGTGCTGGGGCTGGTGTTTCAGGGTTTAGGGCAGTGCAGTGGTGTTCGGGCAGTGTAGGTGGTCGTGCTGGGGCTGGTGTTTCAGGGTTTAGGGCAGTGCAGTGGTGTTCGGGCAGTGTAGGGGTCATGCTGGGGCTGGTGTTTCAGGGTTTAGGGCAGTGCAGTGGTGTTCGGGCAATGTAGGGGGTCTTGCTGGGGCTGGTATTTCAGAGTCTAGGGCAGTGCAGTGGTGTTCGGGCAGTGTAGGGGTCTTGCTGGGGCTGGTGTTTCAGGGTTTAGGGCAGTGCAGTTGTGTTCGGGCAGTGTAGGGGGTCGTGCTGGGGGTGGTGTTTCAGGGTTTAGGGCAGTGCAGTGGTGTTTGGGCAGTGTAGGGGGTCGTGCTGGGGCTAGTGTTTCAGGATTTAGGGCAGAGCAATGGTGTTCAGGCAGTGTAGGGGTTTTTGCTGGAGGTGGTGTTTCAGGGTTTAGGGCAGTGCAGTGGTGTTCGTGCAGGGTATGGGGTGGTGTTTCAGGGTTTAGGGCAGTGGTGTTCAGGCAGTGTAGGGGGTCTTGCTGGGGTTGATGTTTCAGGGTTTAGGGCAGTGCAGTGGTGTTCGGGCAGTGTAGGGGTCGTGCTGGGGGTGGTGTTTCAGGGTTTAGGGCAGTGCAGTGGTGTTCCGGCAGTGTAGGAGGTCGTGCAGGGGGTGGTGTTTCAGGGTTTTGGGTAGTGCAGTGGTGTTTGGGCAGTGTAGGGGGTCGTACTGGGGGTGGTGTTTCAGGGTTTAGGGCAGTGCAGTGGTGTTCGGGCAGTGTAGGGGGTCGTGCAGGGGGTGGTGTTTCAGGGTTTAGGGCAGTGCAGTGGTGTTTGGGCAGTGTAGGGGGTCGTGCAGGGGGTGGTGTTTCAGGGTTTAGGGCAGTGCAGTGGTGTTCGGCCAGTGTAGGTGGTCTTGCTGGGGGTGGTGTTTCAGGCTTTAGTGCAGTGGTGTTCGGGCAGTGTAGGGGGTCTTGCTGGGGATGGTGTTTCAGGGTTTAGGGCAGTGCAGTGGTGTTCGGGCAGTGTAGGGGGTCTTGCTGGGGCTGGTGTTTCAGGGTTTAGGGCAGTGCAGTGGTGTTCGGGCAGTGTAGGGGGTCGTGCTGGGGCTGGTGTTTGAGGGTTTAGGGTAGTGCAGTGGTGTTCGGGCAGTGTAGGGGGTTGTGCTGGGGCTGGTGTTTCAGGGTTTAGGGCAGTGCAGTGGTTTTCGGGCAGTGTAGGCGGTCGTGCTGGGGCTGGTGTTTCAGGGTTTAGGGCAGTGCAGTTGTGTTCGGGCAGTGTACGGGGTTGTGCTGGGGCTGGTGTTTCAGGGTTTAGGGCAGTGCAGTGGTGTTCGGGCAGTGTAAGGGGTCATGCTGGGGGTGGTGTTTCAGGGTTTAGGGCAGTGCAGTGGTGTTCGGGCAGTGTAGGGGGTCGTGCTGGGGCTGGTGTTTCATGGTTTAGGGCAGTGCAGTGGTGTTCGGGCAGTGTAGGGGGTCGTGCTGGGGGTGGTGTTTTAGGGTTTAGGGCAGTGCAGTGGTGTTCGGGCAGTGTAGGGGGTCCTGCTGGGGGTGGTGTTTCAGGGTTTAGGGCAGTGCAGTGGTGTACGGGCAGTGTAGGGGGTCTTGCTGGGGGTGGTGTTTCAGGGTTTAGGGCAGTGGTGTTCGAGCAGTGTAGGGGGTCTTGCTGGGGGTAGTGTTTCGGGGTTTAGGGCAGTGCAGTGGTGTTCGTGCAGTGTAGGGGGTCGTGCTGGGGGTGGTGTTTCAGGGTTTAGGGCAGTGCAGTAGTGTTCGGGCAGTGTAGGGGATCGTGCAGGGGTGGTGTTTCAGGGTTTAGGGCAGTGCAGTGGTGTTCGGGCAGTGTAGGGGTGTCGTGCTGGGGGTGGTGTTTCAGGGTTTAGGGCAGTGCAGTGGTGTTCGGGCAGTGTAGGGGGTCGTGCAGGGGGTGGTGTTTCAGGGTTTAGGGCAGTGCAGTGGTGTTCGGGCAGTGTAGGGGTCATGCTGGGGCTGGTGTTTCAGGGTTTAGGGCAGTGCAGTGGTGTTCGGGCAGTGTAGGGGGTCTTGCTGGGGGTGGTGTTTCAGGGTTTAGGGCAGTGGTGTTCGGGCAGTGTAGGGGGTCTTGCTGGGGGTGATGTTTCAGGGTTTAGGGCAGTGCAGTGGTGTTTGGGCAGTGTAGGAGGTCTTGCTGGGGGTAGTGTTTCAGGGTTTAGGGCAGTGCAGTGGTGTTCGTGCAGTGTAGGGGGTCGTGTTGGGGATGGTGTTTCAGGGTTTAGGGCAGTGGTGTTCGGGCAGTGTAGGGGGTCGTGCTGGGGGTGGTGTTTCAGGGTTTGGGGCAGTGCAGTGGTGTTCGAGCAGTAAAGGGGGTCGTGCTGGGGGTGGTGTTTCAGGGTTTAGGGCAGTGCAGTGGTGTTCGGGCAGTGTAGGGGGTCGGTGCAGGGGGTGGTGTTTCAGGGTTTAGGGCAGTGCAGTGGTGTTCGGGCAGTGTAGGGGGTGCTGCAGGGGGTGGTGTTTCAGGGTTTAGGGCAGTGCAGTGGTGTTCGGGCAGTGTAGGGGGTCGTGCAGGGGGTGGTGTTTCAGGGTTTAGGGCAGTGCAGTGGTGTTCGGGCAGTGTAGGGGGTCGTGCTGAGGCTGGTGTTTCAGGGTTTAGGGCAGTACAGTGGTGTTCGGGCAGTGTAGGGGGTCGTGCTGGGGCTGGTGTTTCAGGGTTTAGGGCAGTGCAGTGGTGTTCGGGCAGTGTAGGGGGTCGTGCTGGGGCTGGTGTTTCAGGGTTTAGGGCAGTACAGTGGTGTTCGGGCAGTGTAGGGGGTCGTGCTGGGGCTGGTGTTTCAGGGTTTAGGGCAGTGCAGTGGTGTTCGGGCAGTGTAGGTGGTCGTGCTGGGGCTGGTGTTTCAGGGTTTAGGGCAGTGCAGTGGTGTTCGGGCAGTGTAGGGGGTCATGCTGGGGCTGGTGTTTCAGGGTTTAGGGCAGTGCAGTGGTGTTCGGGCAATGTAGGGGGTCTTGCTGGGGCTGGTATTTCAGAGTCTAGGGCAGTGCAGTGGTGTTCGGGCAGTGTAGGGGTCTTGCTGGGGCTGGTGTTTCAGGGTTTAGGGCAGTGCAGTTGTGTTCGGGCAGTGTAGGGGGTCGTGCTGGGGGTGGTGTTTCAGGGTTTAGGGCAGTGCAGTGGTGTTTGGGCAGTGTAGGGGGTCGTGCTGGGGCTAGTGTTTCAGGATTTAGGGCAGAGCAATGGTGTTCAGGCAGTGAGCAATACGGTAACTGAACGGGGCCACGCT
>CAWUFW010029607.1:0-18726 GCA_963921515.1 Calotriton arnoldi
TGTTGATCCTCTTACAGCTACAATCCGAGCCACTTTGTAAATGGAGTCTGGAAATTCGAATCATAGACACAAATGTATTATAGGTACACTTATTGTAGGAATATTCATAGTAATAGCTGTAGTCATTGTTGAGTTCATTTTAAGTGCACACAAAGTTGAGGAACAGGGAGTGGGGGTACATGGGACATCCACATCTACCACTGATGCCTCAAAGGAGGGTACATTAGGATCTGATAAAGGCTTAATAGAGCAAACTAGTCGCTTTCTGCATGTAGATTTGTCTAAAGGTGATTGCAGGCTGAATGCTTATGCTAAACTGTTGTATGAATACATGAATACTATGGATGTGAGAGATTGTTATGTGTGCATGCAATTGCCTGCTTCCGTTGAGGAGGGGACCAGGTATCATCACCTACCTCTGACATATGGTATTAGTTGTAGTTTGCTCCTTAGCATGTTTTATGGAAAGGTTCATTACGAGTACTATTTCTTGAATTATGATTTTGTACTCTCAGAGATACCGGTCGATAAACATCTGAACAAATGTGATTATTACAAGCAAGAAGAGAGAATGGAAAAGTATTTTGTACCTGCAGTAACATTAGACACTGCTTATGTGCACGGACATAATCTAACTTGCACATTAACAGACATAGAAAAGAAATTTGTAGATCAAGTAGAAGACAGACATTGAAGTCTAACTGTTAAACTTAACAATAGGGAGGGAAGCTTTGAATGTACCAAGGAGGAGTTAGCTCACAAGGCTAAGGGAAGCTATGGTCCTATAGCTCTAGATTGAGAACAGCAAGGCAAGCTTTGCAATCGACAGGTACAGACCCGTTATGACACTATCTTTGTGGGACATAGTGTGTGTGATCACATCTTCTTCAAAATTGTTGCTTCTTTGAAGAAATTCCTCCAAGAAGCAGTGCAAGTGGTGCCATGAGTACATTTTGTGTGTGGGAAAAATGCATATGTTCGGCTTCCGAATAACTGATATGGTACTCATTATATTGCATTTGTGTTTTCAAAGATATATCCTGTGGAGGATCTGGAGAGTTTGGCTGGAAAATCGAACCATAGAGAAAAACAAGGACTGAGTGCTGGTGAAATTGTGGGAGACATTTTTAGAGCGACGATACCTAGTTTGGGTGTGGTGTTGAATGACATCAAGATTAGAAGGTTGTCTACCATTGTGGATAAGTTGTTGGTTAACACAGCTCAGTCATTGCTACTTATAGATGGAGAAATGGTTTTGATAAGAGCGATGGTGACGCAAAACCGTCTTGCTTTAGATGTTTTATTAGAAAAAGAGGGCGGAGTCTGCTGGATGCTGAAGGTCCAACAGTGTTGCACTTACATTCCTGATAAAAGTAAAGATCTGAGGGGATATATAAGTAACATCACTGAAATATGTCATGAGATACATGACTTGGTAACTGAGGGAGTTTGGGATAAGATTCAAAAAGGATTTGGAACAGTTGGAACTTGGCTTGCAAACCTAGGTAAGGGAATTCTTGGATATATCTTGAAGCCAATCATAATTGTTGTGGTCTGTGTTATCATCTTGCTAGGTATGATAAGAGCCTACAAATGGCACAAGACGAGGCAAGAGAAGTATTCCTTTAAGGAGAGAGAAAGAAGGGTGGAAAGACTGCCGGACAGTCACTTTGAGAATCTTAAGCGGTTGGAGGAGTTTTTTCAGAGGAGACTAGCTATGACATCTGTTTAGATTGATCTACTCTACAGGGATTTAAAGTAATTTGTGATGACTGAATGTCATCAGAGGGGAAAACTGATGTAGCGAAAACCGCAATTTATTCATAGGGTTGCATTATAATCACACGTGTAGAGCGCAGCCGTATATAATCCTTTGTCGTATTAATGTGAAGTGTTAGAATTCCGAATTGTAATAACATGAAACTTGATGTGTTTAGGCCATTTAAAAGTAACATGGAGAATTAATGTAGAAAGTGAATGTAACTAGCAGGAAATATTAACTTGAAGAGCTTGTGTTGTGGTATTGACATCTATCCATGTACTAAAATCGTTATTAAAGGTGTCATTTTACATGTAGGTAAATGTATTAATTGAATGTGCCATATTTCCTATGCAATTTCATAAAGCTTACACGCTATTTTCTTATGTTAGCCGAATCTTGTAGGCCTGGAAAGCATTTTCCCTGGAAGCTCTCGCTTTTGAATTAACAGTTGAATTTCATGTGTGCTGTGGAATTTGTTCTTTCTCACATTTTCTGTTGCAGGTGAATGAAGCGCTCTTGTTAGCTAGAATAATGTCTTTGTTTTATTAGTCAGACAAGGAGAGAAAAAGTTACATCGTACAGTCTGAATTGATAAGGGAAGGCTATTGTCCTTCGCACAGGAGAAGGCTTGGGAACCAAGGACAAACGTGGGGAGAAGAAAAACACCGTTGTCCCATGAAAAACTACCTTTGGGATGGTATCCAGAGAAGTTGGTGTGACCTGCAAAAGATCTTGGGAAAGTTCTCTTCAATATTGTGTTGTTGGGACTAGGGAAAGCGCCTACTTCTTCTGCCTTTCAGAGAGAGAGTATTGTAAAATGAGCTCCGTCTCAATAGCTTTATGCTATCTGACCCATCGATGGTGGAGAGGCTTCTTATGAAGACTTCACATGCTGACACCTTTTATCTCTTGTCCCTGAAGATGCTTAGTAGGGATGCAATTTTAACATTAGTGTAGGGATAGGTTAATGCTTTATATTCATCAACCCTCAATGCAGGGAAACTTGGACTCATGTTTTCTGATCCTCTGCATCCTGCTTCTTAAATTAATTGTTTTGTTTATGCTGCACCATTCAAACTGGATGCACGGATTTGGCTTTATGCTGATTCCGATGTATTTCTACACTCCCATCTTGAGGTGTCTTTACGTCCAGTTATTTTTGGCTTTGTAATAAATGTATTAACCTTACGTAGTTGTCTGTGGTTACTATGTATCCAGAGAGATTCCTGTTGAATTGATTGGCAGCAATAATGACTTTCTACCCTCTATGCTTACATGCTAAAAAGAACCATCGGATTGTGATTCTAGAATAGGTCCAGAACTTATGGGCCTGGCCCATTCAGCCTTATTAAAAAGTCATCCTCTTTAATGAAATCTTGGAAGGATGTGATTTACCTAGTTTATTTACGGAAGCAGTGATTATTAGCTTTCTTAAAAAGCATAAACCTCCTAAGAAAACTAGGCTCATACCGCCCAATCAGCCTGCTGAACAGCGGCTACAAGTTCTTTACAAAAATCATCAAAGCCAGGTTAGCTAGCCCCTTTTGGACAAAGTTTAGTCCATTCAGACCAAACTGGATTTTTACCTGCTAGGTTGATCTTATCCAACACCTACTTTTTGCTGCAGGCCAACGATTATTACTCAAGTAGTACTACTAAGGCGGCTATTATCATGCTTGATGCCTAAAAGGCATTTGACCTAGTACAATGGGTTTGCCATATTATTACGCTTTGGATTTTCCCCAAATTTGGTCCATTTACTGGAAAGTCTATACAAGAAGGTGGAGGCTAAAATTGTAATCAATTCTCAAACAGTGGTCTGTGTTTTCATCAAAAGAGGCACAAGACAAGGGAGCCATATGTCCCCTGTTCTTTTTTCCTCTCTTTGTTGAGCCTCTGGCGCTTCATTAAGGCAATATCTGCTGATCAGGGTTCCCATCCAAAGGGGCTTAAAAGATAAAACTCTTTGGGGATAATACGATTTTATATCTGGCCGCCGAGGAGCAAAATATCCTTAATGCAATCTCCAAAATTCAGGCATTTACAGATATTGGAGGCTACAAAGTTAATCATGGCAAATCTGAAGCTCTTTTATTTAACAGTACTCCCTAAGTTTTACACATCGAAATGAGACAATATCACTCCAATACTCGCCCCAACAGATACCTTTAAATTCACATCTCACAAAATGTTGCAAATCTATTTAGATTAAACTATACCACCACCCTTAGGGGCTCATTACGATGGCGGGCGGAAGCACAACCGCCGTGCTGGCGGATGCAAAAACCACCAGTTACCGCCGGCATGCAGCAGTCCACACGCCCGCCCAATTACGATGCGAAAAGTAGGCCAAACACCGCCGGCAAGCCAGCAACACCGTCCGCCATCAAAGTGCGCCCGTACACGTAGCGGCGCAGCACAACTGACACACACCGTCCGACGAAACACGTCCCGCCCGGCGCATAAATTACGATGCCGCAAACAAACGGCTCCCACGGCCAAGAGATACCGTACGACAAACCGAAGCGGTAACACGGACGCCGAGCACGGACAACGAAGAAGCGGCTCCCCGAGCATGAATCCAGCACTGCAGGCCCTCCCCATGCTCCTGCTGATGCACCACCAAGGACGCAACGTACCGCGGGAGACGCAGGTAGGCACACACACAACAAGTGCACGCAAACAGCGCACACAGTGCAAGGGCGGAAAAAGCGGACAACCCCCACCAGCGCGTGTACACTACACATCCACCATTGCATCCACATATGACACACAGGCCAAATCGTAACATCGCGTAACACATGTGTACACACCACCTGGGACTAGGAACCAACGACCCCGTCACGGCCCCAAAGCGGCGATGACGCCGCCACACATGCGCACAACGCAGAGGCCAACCGCAGCGCCATGCATGCGTCGCACACAGACACAGGGACACAACCAAGCAGCACACACATCAGCCCCACCCCGAACGCACATGACACGTAACAGGCCTGCCACAGACATGTCCCCAACGCCCAATTCACGGACAACACCCAACGCCACACAACCGACGCACACATGTCAGTGAAGACACGCAACAGCAGGACACACCCCAGTGTAACAAACATGGCGTAGCACACAGCGGCGGCAACACCAACTAGGAGAAGCAGGGCCCCTTCGGGAAGAGGAACGCCAGTACCACACTGAAACACCCATACCACCCTGCACATATGAACAAGACATATAAAACGGAACACCAAAGAGCCCGGGGACCGACAACAGGTGGCCCAAGAATAACATTCACACACAAGGCCCAACGCAGAGCGGAAAGGCAGCCTGCCGCCCACACAAGGGAGAGCAGACAGCACTGAATGACCTTCCATTCCAACTCCGAAACCACAGCCCTACGACAGAAGCCGGTGAATACAGCCATTGTCCAAGAATAGACCAACACAGGCATGCCGAGGAGACCGACCACAGGGCAGATAGCGCATATCACAGAAGCACACAACGGACGGGGAAGAAAGAAGAAAACACTCCCCATGTCGGCCACATGCAAGTTAATTGGAAGGAGTCACACATCACTGACCTTGAACTGTCTGAGAAGCATGTGGGAAGAGGTCCCATGTACTCCAAACAAGCCAACAGAACACAAGTCCTGTCTCCCTACGACTACACAGAGCTCACAGCAACCTCGGAGCGTGCACATTGCAGACTGCACACACAGCCGGAGCACGCCACCACAACGCACCGCTGCGAAATGGCAACCGCAACACACCTACCCAACTACGCCGAACAGCTCAAGCTGTACAAAACCAACCTGTTTCATACATTGGGATGCGATCTCCTGTCCCTGCTGAACGTAAGTTACCGACTGACTTACCGCATCACATTGTTCAGCTGCGTCATGCCCGTCTTCTACTGTCGGAGGTGTCCCTACCAGCATCCCGTGGAGATATGCCTCTCCAACCCGGCATGTCTGAAGGCGGACCTGCTACCACTACTCCTCCCTCTGGACGCACACGACAGGGCCTGCTCTGCCTATGGGGGCATGGCGTATGTGGCCAACATCGCACCCGCACTGAAATGGGACCACTGTGCCTCCACACGACGGATCATCGAGAACAGCTACATCGAATGTCACCCAGCATGCCCCATCATGGTCCTCCAAGGGACAACTTACGAACAACACCTTGACAGCCACCATCCGCTACATTGGCTGGCAAACATGTACACCACCAATGACATGGAAGCCCTGCTGGACGGCATCGCATACCTGACAACCTGTAAATTCGTCGGACCACAACGCAGGTTCCCCGATTGACCTATGATGTCCAACCCCGCACCCATGCTTAGCTTCCGCACGGACTGGCCAGTCACCACCACAACAGCCATACCAAACGACCGGCAACTGTAACCACACCATCAACGACATCACCATGACATCGGATATGACCGGGACATGCACACTGTTCCCCATCACATCCAGGAACACCGCATGCATCGTGGGAGGCAGTGGCATGGGCTCTGTGTATCGCACCCACATGGACGGAACTGCACGAACAACCAGGACACGACATGGATCCAGCGCCCATGGACACACACACCGCTCAGTGGACATGAATAGGTCGCCTGGAGTCTGTGGGTGCTGCACCCCTCCCACCCCCGCCCCGGGAATCCCATACCAGGACCTTTGCATGGACGACAAGTGCATACAACAACAACACGACCCCAGTGACTGTGACATGTCCAGTAACCACCACAGTGCAACAACAAGTGGCATGCCGCTGCATGCACGCAAGCACATGCCCTGATGTCATCTCACATGCACGCGTGCATGAGGAACAACCGCAGCAAACCTGTCACATGGAACTGAGATGGACTGTGCCCATGATGCCAAGCGGTCTGGTAGGCTACATGTATACCGTCTGTGTCAAAGTCCGCAGCTCCGCAGCTATACGTAAATGTACATTAGCACAGCCTTGGCCAAGCAGATGTCACTCTGAAGCCCACATCCCACATGCAACAGCCAATCACATGTAACCCCACACCCTATCCCATTTGCAATCATGCTCAGTATATCCTCAACATGTATTCCGCTGCCAGTAGTGTCCACTATACTGCATCACAGAGGACAGAAGACTCAATATAATGTTTGAAACCAAAACTGTCTCCGCTGACTCATTTCACAAGTACGAATGAGAGAGGATGAGAGGATGTGAAGTACACGGCAGTCGTGACATGACCATGTAGTCCACTGGTATTGGATGTCAACGCAAATGAGTAGCACAACTGTGGAAGACACACATGTGTCGTGTGAAGTCGTATGGACGCAGTGCTCAGGTGGGTGGGTGTGACGGGTAGATGCGCACATGCCAAGTTGGAGCACGCAGTTGTCGGGAGGGGTCATGAACAGTACACCACCGCTTCCCTGGGCATTGTGAGAGGACACCTGTCGGGGGGAGTGAACACGTGTGTGCACAGCAGCCGGGCACACGTACAAAGCGGTACCAGGCGCACCTCAGCCCACCCTCTGTGGACAAGCTGGATCCTGTTGTGCGCCCGCCATGCCCCTTGACAAGGCACACACAGCCCCAGTCGACCAGGTGTAACCCCAACATAGTCAATCCGCACAGGCGATACAGGGCACGGGATGGCAGTGGAGCATGGTGTGTGAGAGGTCTCCTCGCGCTCCTCCTGGTCATATCACGCAGGCAATAGAACCTCAACGTCTAGCATGGCACAAGTCAAATGGAAGTGTAGGGGGACGCACCACAGCACGAGCAGCACTGACGTCACGGGAGGTGGCTCGCACCATCCCATCCATTGCCCATTATACCAACCACGCCACATGCCATTGCGACTAAGTGCAAGCGCGTGCGCCACCACCCCCGAGCCCTCCCCAGAGAGGCCAAAGAGTGAATGTGTGGGCCATCAGTCACAGACGGACGCGGCATGGCCGCAAGGGCAGCCACAGCCACTGGGTGTCGCAGGTGGCGGATCCGGAAGGCGAAGACTGTGATGCATAGTCCATGCAGGCCGGGTCTCCATTTGGGGCACCACGCAGGTGGACGGTGTCCCGCAACACATCATACCCTGAGACAGCCCACTCGTGCAACTGGACCCACACATACACTCCTTGCCCTCTCTGGTGCGAGCTTGGGGCTGCCTGTGCAAGCGCTAGCCTCGCAGGTGAGCATGCATATTGGGGGAGCGAGGGGAGGACATGAGGGCTGGGGCGAAGATGACTGTATCACTGTCAGTTAGTACAAGGGATGACCCAGATGTGGAAAGGAAGAGACGTGTCCCGTGTGTACTGCAACTAGTCGCCAATCCAACTACCCCCATGTCCGGAATGTAAGCCCGCACCTAGGCCCGCCCATCCGCCACATCGAACATACCACCAGCACGACAACCTTCCCATTCGAAACACTGACTGGGGGTGGCGACCAGTGTACAATCATGTGTAGCCTACCCACGCGTACATGTGGGCCCTCCATGATCCATGTCACCTGCGGCAAAGTCATGACATGCGCAATGAGGGAAGTGAGGAGAGCTGTCCGCCCCACGCGCAGAAGGTGCATCAGCTCCACAGACCCAGCAGCGAGTCCAGCAGGGGTCACATGTGCAGGGGCAGCTGTGCCTGGTGTGAAGGCACATGCATATAGACAGCACATCGACCAATGTGTAGTCTGCCCACATCTACAGTCCATCATCATGCGGACATAGGAATTGAACACAGGGCAACACATCTTCAGTTGGTGCACCCACCGTGACCAACAATGCGCAATCATCGACGTACCCGCCCCTGTGCATGGCCCCCCACCCAACGGAGGCACATCCAGTGCCACCATCCCACACACACAAGCCTTCCACGGAACATGCTGTGTCCAATGGTCAGTACAGAGTCAGCGCCCATCTGGTGGATCCTGAACAGGAGACACATGCACACACATGCCAGCTCCCACTATGTACGTCTGCCACCTGGCACGTGCAATGTAACCTCTCACCTGTGACGTGTGACTGCAAGCACACAGCCGTCTTGGCATGGGGCTGTCAATGTGGACACCTGTCAATGTTTCGGGAGGTGTGATCCGTACAGTGCTGTACATAGGGTGCAGTGCTGACACCTACTACTGTCTCATATCCCCTCGTGCCACAGGTCCCACTTGTTTTGGCCGCTCAGCCTGTGCCCACATCATCGTCGTCGTGTGCCATACTCATCCAGCCGCGGAAGCAGTTCCATGCTCAGCAGACATTCATGTTGCCGTGGCGTTGCCGCTTGACGGATATGCAGTCAGTCCCCATCAGCACGCCCCGCAAGTCATTGGGGCCTAGATCCCCATGTGCATGCACATGGCAGTGGTTTGTATCACTAGCCATTGCCATTGTTGGGAGACCTGTGTAAGTGTATTGTGGCCGTGCCGTCCCAGCTTGACAGCTGGGCTGTGGCTCATGTGCTTGCTCAGTCATGTCAGTGATGTGTATGCGAAATTGCTATGTGTCGTGTTGCTTTGACATGTGTCCTCTGCCATTGTCCCTAGGCGGAGACCAAACATTGACCGCCCATACCAATTGCTGGCGGACATGGACGATACAGAGGTTATTAGGAAGTTTCGGCTGGACAGGCCAACCCTGCATCGACTGTGTGCCATGTTAGAACCCCATCTCCGTCCCCGCAGGGTGTATCCGACTGCTGTCACCCCCACGGCTAAGGTGATGGCCGCCATGCATTTCTTCGCCACTGGGTCATTCCAGCACACAGTGGGCATTGGAGGAGGGATGTCCCAGCCCATGTTCAGAAAGGTGCTGAGGGATGTACTGGCAGCCATGATGCTGTACCGAAACAGGTACATCCGCTTCCCCAGGGCTCGTGAATTGGCGGCAGTGAAGGGTGCATTCTATGCCCTTGGCAGAATCCCACACGTCGTTGGAGCCATTGACTGCACACATGTCGGCCTTGTTCCACCACAGGCCACTGAGCACCTGTACCGCAACAGGAAGCACACGCACTCCCTGAATGTGCAAGTGGTGTGCCTTGCGGACATGGTGATCACCCACGTGTGTGCAAAGTTCCCAGGCTCGGCCCATGACGCACACATAATGCGCAACAGCATCTTGCCATGACTGATGTCCAATATGCAACAGGATCGTGCCTGTATTGTCGGTGAGTATGTGGAGTGGTGTAGCGTGCTGGTTGTGCGATGCTGTCCCCTGTCCAGTTGGATTTGCAACGGTTCTCTGTGTCCCTCACACCCAGGTGACTCTGCGTACCCGAATGGGGCATGGCTGCTCAGTCCATTGAGGAATCCTCGCACCCCAGCAGACGATCGCTACAATGAGGCACATGGGAGGACCAGACGTGTGGTCGAGCGTGCCTTTGGCCTCCTCAAGTCCAGGTTCAGGTGCCTGGACCGCACCGGGGTGCGCTGGCGTACTCCCCACAGAAGGTGTGCCGGATAGTGGTGGCGTGCTGCATGCTGCACAATCTGGCCATTCGGAAGCAGATCCCCCTCATCGTGGATGACGGAGATCAACCAGGGCCCCAGCCCGCAGACCAGGACAGCTTGAGTGAGGAGGACAGCGGAGAGGAGGAAGCTGGTAATGTGCGGCAGCAGCTCATCGCCCGCTACTTCACTTGACGGTGAGTGTCCATGTACGACGGCTGATGTGGCTGTATCTGTGCAGGTGTGTGTGTGCTGTGTCAGGGTGGCCGTTTGTTCACTGCGTGCTGTGTGTCAACGCTCCATGGCCAGGGTAGTATGCCACTGTTGGTGGCTGTGGCATTGTGCCCTATTGCTCTGTGCGATGTGTGTACATTGCTTGTAGTTGTTGACATGTACTGTGTGATGGGTGTGTGACACACTCATTGAATGTGCTCCTGTTCTGTCTCCCACCCCTAGGTCCCTACAGGCCCTCCGGATTCAATTGCCATGCCACGCATCAGGTGCCTTTCCGCCCAAGGTGGCCGTTGTATTCCGTACAAATAAAACACAGGGCACAAACAGCAGTTAGTGTAAAAGGTGCATTTATTACAAACTGTGACATGTGATTGTGTGTAAGGTGATGACAAAAGTGGTGCGTGCAGTGACAATGAGCTGTCGGTCATGGCTGCGTGGTGCTCAGGGTGTACCCACTGGTTCTATGTCCATAGTCCAACACACACATGCCATCCAGATGGCTGTGTGGAGTGGGATCGTAGTCCAAGTCAATGCAGTGGGTGGTCAAGGAAGGCTGGCGGAAGGCTGGCTGGCTGCCTCACTTGCGTTTGGAGCGTGCGAAGTCCTCCCGGGAGATCTGTTTCCACTTCGGACGGCCCCTTCCACGTTTGCGAGGGGGTGCCTGCTTGCGACATGCTGGTGGTTGAGGTGTGCTCACTGGCTGTGGACGCAGGGGAACTGGACACTGCTGCTCCACCCTGCGCCCCGGCAGGTGGTGGCGGAGGGGGAGCTGCTGTCCCTGGCTGTGACCTCACCGCCACCACCAGCTGGCCCATGAGGTCCACGAGTTGGCCCATACGGGCGTCCATGGACCTCAGCACCCCCAGCACCTCACGCGTGTCTGAAGCAGACCGGACCCATTGTCCTTGGGCCTCTTCATAGGCCCCAAGGACTCTGGCCATTTGAGGCAGGGCATGGCTCCCAGGGGAGGCTGGCGTTTCCCTGACCCTGCTCCTCCTACCAGTCCTGCTGCCACCGGCCTGCCCACTAGCCACATTGCTCACCACGGTCCTCGCTGTGGCTCCCAGGGTGGATCCAGTCGGCCGGGCCACCACCTGCGCTGGGGCTGGTGCCAGCGAAGACGTGGTGGTGGTGGCGGCGGTGGTGGTCGGTGCGGCGATGGTGGCGGTTGCGGCAGTGGTAGTGGCCACAATGACCGTGGGTGTGGCCGCAACGACAGTGGCAGCAGGGGGCTGGGAATGTTCAGCAGCCCTGGATGATGGGTTGGTGGGTAGGAGGGGTCCTGGGGAGCGGCTGGGCCCTGCCACACCAGATGGGCCTGCTTGGTGGTCCGTGTCCGAAGAGGAGGACAGATCCTCCAGATCCGTGTGTCCTCGTTGGGGGCTTGTAGGCTGGCTGTGCTGGCTGCTGGCTCCATCCCCAGCATCCAGCAGTTCGTCACCTGTGGAGAGAATGAGATTTGTTATTGTGTTGCACCTGGCGAAGTATGTATTTGTCGTCTGACATTAACAGTTCGTGCAATCTCGTACATGGGTTTCCCGGAGGCGTGTGTGTGGCTGTAGCATCTGTAGTTGTGTGTGCTTGGCAATGGGACTGTGTGCTGTGCACATGTGGCATGGGACGGATTGGCCATGCCGATGGGTGTGTTGCTGTGCCCCTACTTATTGTGACTCTGGTGTATGCGGGCTCCTGGCCCATCCTGGGTCTGGTTTGTACTTTACTTTTGGTGTTCAGATGGGACGCTTAGGAACGCATATGGCAACATGGGGGCCATGCCCCAGATTCGCATTTGGGAGGGGATATGCTTTTGGGGTTCAAATGGAACGCTTAGGAACGCATATGGCAACATGGGGGCCATGCCCCAGATTCGCATTTGGGAGGGGATATGCTTTTGGGGTTCAAATGGAACGCTTAGGAACGCATATGGCAACATGGGGGCCATGCCCCAGATTCGCATTTGGGAGGGGATATGCTTTTGGGGTTCAAATGGAACGCTTAGGAACGCATATGGCAACATGGGGGCCATGCCCCAGATTCGCATTTGGGAGGGAATATGCTTTTGGGGTACATGCTGTGAGCCATGGGTGCCGAACGTGACATGTGTTGTGGCAGCATGACAGTGCATGGTTTGAGGTGTGTGCATGCTTGACATGGCCTGCATATTTGCTGTCTGTTGTGATTACTGGACATGGCATTGGACGCATCGTTATGAGTGAGTGATGGTTGTGTGCCAGCCAACGTATTGCAGTTGTCCCATCTCCTTGGTGTGCGTGCTGCCCTGTGCCATGTGCATCACTGCAGTGCTCGGGGGTGTGTGGCCCATGTTGTGTGTTGTTGCTCACAGTGTGTCGTGCGCTTCATTGACTTCTGGCACATGGTTGGTCATGGGCATGTATCTTAGCGTGACTGCTGTATGTGTGGCAGCTGTGCGGATGACATGCCTTTCATGAGACTGGGGCTGACGGATGGGATGGATGGTATGTTGTATGTGCATGGTGTGTCTGTGTGTTTGATGGGTTCAGTGGTGTTCGTGTGCATTTATGTTGTTCCGCTCTGTTGCGTCTAGTGTTGTTTGTCTTACATAGGCGTAGTTGTGGGGTGTGTGGTTGACAGGCAGTAGGGGCTACATGGACAGGACTTCAATGGTGTTTCGGTTGTGTGTGATGAGTTGCACAGTGGCTGCCGTGTGGTACTATATTCAGTGTGGCTTGTGCATGCAGACGTGGCTCCTTGGGTGTTGCTATGTCTGTGATGGGTCATGTGGGGTGTGAGTCTGTTGTTCATGTCCGTGTGCACATTGTTCACTTGTTCGTGACGGTGGCGGTGCTGCGTGTTCGTCTGCTACGTGACATGTCCCATGTGTTGGTCGTGTTCCGGTCCTCATGCCTCCAGTAATCCAGCCCTGTCCAGTTTCCCACCTGCAAGTTGTTCGTGCGTGCACTGTACTGGATGCCACATGGCTCTAAGCGGGGGTGCTCCATGTTGCAGGTCTGTGGGGGTGGGGGGTGTTGTGGGTCGTGGGGGTGGCTGGACACCCACTGACACCGATTGCTGTGGACCGTGATGTCTGCCTTTCGGCTGTCATTGTGCACTGCGGTGGCTGACACGTGGCTGTGGGGTGTGGGGGATGCTCCTCCTTGCTGTGCTGTGGGACTAGGGGCCTGGTGTGTGTTGTACTTGGGCTGTCCACCGTCCCACCCACTGCACTTTGTGTCCCTGCCACTTACCTGTTACTTGTCGGTTAGTGCAGCTGTGGCGGACACATGGGTGTGGTGGGTGCTCGTTGTGGCGCTTCTGGCATATTTGGGGACCTGTTGGTGGTTACGTGGCTGGCTGAGTGTACACATGTCCCCACGTATGTTACAGTTGTTCGGTTTGGGCTGTGTGTGGTGGTGTCTGTTGCATGTGTGTGTGATGTGTTGTGTATTGTGTGCTGGACATGGGGGTGTTTGTCCCTGGGAGCTGTGGCATGGTGGTAGTGCATGTGAGTACATAGCGGTGTGCTGGTATACATTAGTTTGTACTTACCAGCCTCCACTCCCCTGCTAATCCGGCGAGGATCTCCGGATGTATTATGACTCGCACCTTCTCCTCCCACGCTTTGAAGGTCTTGAAGAGCGCGGGATTCCCTCCGCCAGTGACGGCAGCCAGCTCTCTGTTTTTGCCCTCCTTCTTCTTGACCAGGCTCTTTACGTCATTCCAACGTTTCTTTATTTCTCCTCTGTTCCTGGGCAGGGTCCCGACTGCATTGACCTGGTCTACGATCCGGTTCCACATTCTGTTTCTGGTGGCTAGTGGTGTGTGCTGGACCATGTTCCCATAGATTTGTGGGTACACCTTGATGATCTCATCGACCATGACCGTCAGCTCAATGGGCGTGAACTTGGGCATTCTTTGTGGTGCCATGGTGTTTGTGGTGCTGGTGCGGTGTGTGTTGTGTAATGTGCAGGGGGTTTGTGGTGCAGGTGTTTGGTGGTGGTGGTGGTGGTGGTGGTGGTTGTGATGTGTGCGTTTCTGTGGTGTGCTGCTGTCCTTGCTGTGTCACTGTGTCCTCTCCTCTCCTCTCTGGTTTGCAATGTAGCAAGGGGTTGTGGTCTGTGGGAGTGCTGCTTTTGTACTTACCTATGTGGGTGTGTCCTCATGGTCTGTTGTTTTCAGGTGTGTTGTGTCTGGGGTTCTGGCCTTTGTATTTTTTGTTTGTCCGGGGGGTGTTTTCGGGATGTGTACTGTGCTTGTGTATTTGTGCGTGCCTTGCTGTGTGGACTTGTTGGCCATGTTGTGTGCTATTGGTTTTGTGAGCGGATGGTTTCTGTGCAGGTACGTGGGCGCCATGGCTTCTGCCGTGTCGATTCTCATCGGCGTTGTTTGCGCTGGCGGGCGGTATATTTGTGGTTTTCCCGCGCTCATGGCGGTGCGATCGTAATTTCACGTGCGGTGTGTCGGCCGTGAGGGCGGGCGGTTTTGTGTTGTCGTGCGTGTTTCCGTCCGTGGCGGGCGGTTTGACTCCGACTCGGACGTTGGCGGGCGGTATTTTGTGTGATTTTTCCGCCAATGGCGGTTTTCGGTTTGTGTAATTGTAATGGCGTGGTCGGTGTTCAGACGGTGTGTGCGGGCGGATTTTTGCCGCTTCCATGCCTGGCGGATTTTTTTACGCCGGGTATCGTAATGGGCCCCTTAGCAAGGTGCGTGGGTTACTACTCCAATGGCATTCCTTGTCTCTGACTATTATTGGACATATAGCTTTAGTTAAAATGGCCATTCTTCCATTATTCATTTTTATTTTTTCAAATGTCATGATCAAAGTTTATCAATCTTTTTTATTGAAATAGAACAAAAGCTACTCCATTTTTTATGGCAGGGGAAGAAGGCCCACACTAATTTGATGACACTACAGTTAAATGTCGAAGACGGTTGGTTGGCTCTCCCGCACATTAAAATGTATTATCAAGCTGCCTTCCTTGACTGACTTGAATGTGCAGCTACAATGAACAACCAGCTAGTTTGTTTTTATCTTCAGCCAATGCTGTGAGATGCTGTCATTCAACCTCCCTGTTTTTTTAAAAATACCAAAACTGCCTAAACGTACTAGATGCACGCTATCACATATTTTGGTTTTTAGATATACTAAATTAAAAGATGAATTCCAGTATCCCAAGTTTCACCCCTGCATCTATATAAGAAAGTGCTCCTGGTTAGGAATACAATTAGGAACCACAGTTATTAGGGGATGGGAAAGGGCGGGATTTCACAGGCTCAGTGATTTTATGCTGACTGGCGCAGTAAAGTCTTGGGAACAACTGGCTGGCAATAACCTACCCATTCCCCCGAATTCTCATTCTTCTATTTGCAAATTAGCCATTTGTTATGGAACAATCAACTAGCATTTAATACAGTTACCGTGGATATTAGCAAAGCTTACTTTGTGACCTGTCTCACTGGAATAGGCAACTGGTATCATCTACTACATCAGAAATGTACGTGAGGCAGTGGTCCCCCAATTCTTGGCCAAAGTTATGGCCTCCATAGAATATAAGATAAAGCTGCGCTCATCAGCCTGATACAATCAAATGCCCCACAAAGCCGTTCGTGGAGCAAATTATAAAAAGATGGCTTTTTACTCCAAATGGATGCTGTATTACACTCCCTATCAAATACAGAAAATGGATTCCACCAACTGAGCAGCATGTCTTAGATCTGGTCACGGTAATAGCGACTGCTTGCATATTTGTCTTACATGCCCAGCTCTCTGCCATTCTTGGGTTAAGATATTTCAGTTTATTAGCGATAAGCTGCAGGTTCACATTAGTCCAGACCCCTTCAGGGTCTTATTTGGTATGTGTGTGCCACACAGGCAAATTACTCTACAGCAGCACCAATTTCTTTTTATCGCCACTCTGATTGCCAAAAATCTAATTTTGCATAAATGGAGATCTGAGGTTCCTACTTTTAACCTATGGCTAGGAAAAATGAAATGAGTTAAACAACTTGAAGAGCTGTATGTGCAACGAATAGGCGCTGTTAAAAAAATCAGGGAGATCTGGTACGATATGTTAGCTTGAGCTATAACATTATGGAATTAAGCACTTAACTGTTATTTTAGCTGTGCGGGATTATCAATTCCGTTTGTAAGCTTTTGTGCGCATTGATGGTTACCCTGTAATGAGATGGTATCTGTTCTTTCTCTTTATGTTTTTCTTCTGTATATGTATATAAAACACAAATTTCTTTTGCATGAAAATATTTATGAAGTTTTGAATTATGATGGGCATTTGTAATCAACTTTTCTACCTGATTAATAAATAAAATATATATATAAAAAAAAAGTTAAACCTGACTGCCTTTCTTCTAAGCTGCAAGAGAGTTAAGCTGAGGTTTATTTAGTGACTTTTGTGGTTAACCCGGATCACTGACATAATATCGACTACAAAAATATCGAATATACAAAATATCGGCGTCTAAATATCGACTACAATAATATCTACTACCTATACTTATTTATAAAATTACAAAAATATCGAGTACACAATATCGTAAATAAAAAATATCGTTTACCACAATATCGAAATGCTAAATATCGTTACATTAAATATCGTTTAAATTTTTATAACATACAACATTACAAAAATATCGAATACCAAAATATAGACACCAATAATATCGACTTTTTACAAATATCGACTATATAAAAACTGCTCAATTAAATATATCTTTAGCACCAAATATAAATTCACATTATAAAACAATATAAAATACTTAAACAACATAATAAAATAATTTGCAAACACATCAATATATAAAACAATATATTTTGGCTAAAGAAACATATTACAATAATTAAATATAAACTTTAAATATATAATACTTGCATTATTTCACATTAAAAATAACATTTAAATTATTTACAAAAAGTAAAAATATAAAATATTTACTTTCTACTAACAGTTTCTTAATTAGCGTTTCCCTTATATGGAAAGAAAGTGCCAAAACAATAAAAACAATTAACTTCAACCAATAAAACGCTTACATTTCAAAATACACCAATAACATAAAGCAACCAATTAAATAAACACTATATAAACATCAAAAACATACATCTCTTTTACACTTAAAAACTACAACAAAGAAGAATGTGAAACTGTGCCCAACTTTTCCTGAAAGAAAACTTTCATTACTAAAAAAGAAATTTAAAACTGCACTAAGTAAGTAAAACTGTTTTTAAAATATTACAATACTACTAACCTGCAACAAAAATTATTTCTAAAACCTAATTAACTATTCTTTCATTCCTTACTTTTATATCACCTCTACAGATATCCTACAAAGCCAGAAAATTATTTCAAAAATACTCACCAATAAAAAAACAATAAATGTAAGTATATTCTATTTTTGCCAAACAGACCTAAAAATATTTTCAAAACGTTATTCACTAAAATATATTTTCTTTTTTATCTATCTCCTCTACAGCCAACAGCAAAAGCTTCCAAAATAATTCTACAACTACTAACAAAATAAAGACAACTAAAAAGTAAGTATATCATTTTCCATTATTAAACAACGTTAAATACCCACCCAAATAACCCTTTACCCCTAAAATGCCTATCATCTACAAACAATAGAATCAAATTATGAATATGTTTTTTCCTCTTCTCAACAGAAATTACATCAAGTAAATAGAAAAGAAAGCTTGAAATTATTTCCTAACAAATTTCATTTACATCAAACTAAACATTGTAAGTATATTCACTGAGATGTAACAGTATTTAATAAACATGTTGTATTTATTATATTAAAATATTTTCTTTTTGGATTTTCCCTAGCATAAAACAAAACAACATGACTGAAGGTGCAGAATTTGTAATGTCACAAAAAAATAAAATGCTATTATGTTATATGGGGTATGTGTATACACAGGAGAAACAAATAGGCCTTAAAGTATTTTGGAAGTGTAGCAAATACTACTCTAACAAATGCTATGGAAGAGCTACTACTCAGGAAACTACTGTAAAAGAACATAATCACCCCCAAACATAACAGAGATTGAGGTTAGAGATGCTCTTGAAAGTATAAAAGAAGCAAGCACTAGTACTGACAAAGCAACTACCCAAATACTAAAAGAGCAACTATTAAAATTACCTCAACATGCATCAGGACAATTACCGTCCATAGCTTCTTTAAAAAGAACAATTGCCAGACAAAAAAAAGCTACCACAACTACTATACCTGCCCCTAAAACATTTGCAGAAGTAGTTATTCCACCAGAATTAAGTGCACAATGGGCACATGTAGAAACTGAACGAAGTA
>CAWUFW010029608.1:0-18725 GCA_963921515.1 Calotriton arnoldi
GGCATAGCCAATAGGTCTCGCCTTTGGGACCTTATAAGTGTTTAGCCATGCAACAGTTGATGTTGTTGCACCAAGGATATTGTGCTGCATAACTAAATACTTATAAGGTCCCAAAAGCGAGACCTATTGGCTATGCCAATGCTTGTTTTTAAATGGTGTAAATCCGTTCAGTAGTTTCTGAGAAATACATACATAAAAAAATATTGGTATCTGGTGACCGCGGTGGATCCGCGAACCCTTCCGAGCACGAGCTTGACTCTGATTGGCTGCCAACACTTCAAACCAGAAAGTGTTGGCAGCCATCGTGTGACTCTGTTCAACTGAGTCACAAGAAAAAAGGTGAAAAAACATTAAAAAACAAGAAAAGGGGGCAGGGTAGAAACACCCTGACCTCCTAGGCCAGGTCAGGGGGTCGCACAGGGACCCCCAGGGCCAAAAAAAGCATTTAAAAAAAAAAAAATCAGCGGGATTCGCATAGGGTCCGCGAATCCGGCAGAAAATTTTAAAAAACGAAGCGCGGGTTCCCGCACTTCGTTTGTTTTAAGCCCCCGGGTGGGCCAGGTCCCGGGGGCAATACATAATTGTGTAGCGGGGGCTTTCTCTTAAAAATGCGTGGGGGGCTCCTGCCCCCCCACATGGCCCGGGGACCACCACCTCCCCGGGGCATTACATAATTTTTGGGCGGGGGGGCCTTGCAGGCCCCCCAAGCCCCGGGGACCACCACTTCCGGGGGATTTAATTTATTTAGGGTGGGAGGCCTCGCAGGCCCCCCCAAGCCCCTGGGGAATTCACCTGTCTGGGGCTACATGCTTTAAATGCGGGGGGCCACGCAGTGCCTCTTTCTGCACCCCTTTTGCCTCTTTCTGCACCTCTCTTGCCTCTTTCTGCACTTCTCTTGCCTCTTTCTGCAACTCACTTGCTTCTTTCTGCACTTCCCTTGCTTCTTTCTGCACCTCTGTTGCGTCTTTCTGCACCCCTTTTGCCTCTTTCTGCACCCCTTTTGCCTCTTTCTGCACCTCTGTTGCTTCTTTCTGCACTTCTCTTGCTTCTTTCTCCACCTCTCTTGCTTCTTTATGCATCTCTCTTTCTTCTTTCTGCACCCCTCTTTCCTCTTTCTGCACCCTTCTCCCCACTTTGTGCACCTCTCTTGCCTGCTCCTGCACCTCTCTTTCCTCTTCTGCACCCCTCTTGCCTCTTTCTGCACCTCTGTTGGTTCTTTCTGCACTGCTCTTGCTTCTTTCTGAACTTATCTTGCTTCTTTCTGCACCCCTCATGCCTCTTCCTGCACCCCTCTTCCCTCTTTCTGCACCTCTCTTGCCTCTGTCTGCATCCCTGTTCTCTCTTTCTGCACCTCTTTTGCCTGTTTTTGCAACTCTCTTGCCTCTTTCTGCAGTTCTCTTGCTTCTTTCTGCACCTCTGCTGCTTCTTTCTGCACTTCTCTTGCCTCTTTCTGAACCCCTTTTGCCTCTTTCTGCACTTCCGTTGGTTCTTACTGCACTTCTCTTGCTTTTTTCGGCTACTCTCTTGCTTCTTTCTGCACCCCTCTTGCCTCTTTCTGCACCCCTCTTTCCTCTTTCAGCATCTCTCTTACCTGTTTCTGCAACTCTCTTGCCTCTTTGTGCAGTTCTCTTGCCTGCTTCTGCACCTCTGTTGCTTTTTTCTGCACTTCACTTGCCTCTTTCTGCACCCCACTTGCCTCTTTCTGCACCTCTCTTGTCTGTTTCTGCACCTCTCTTGTCTGTTTCTGCACTTCTCTTGACTCTTTCTGCACCTCACGTGCCTCTTTCTGCACTTCTCTTGCTTTTTCTGCACCTCTCTTGTTTCTTTCTGCAACTCTGTTGTCTCTTTCATCACTTCTCTTGCTTCTTTCTACACCTCTGTTGCTACTTTCAACACTTCTCTTGCCTCTTTCTGCACTTCTCTTGCCTGTTTCTGCACCTCTGTTGCCTCTTTCTGCATTTCTCTTGCTTTTTTCTACACCTCTTGTTTCTTTCTGCAACTCTGTTGTCTCTTTCATCACTTCTCTTGCTTCTTTCTACACCTCTGTTGCTTCTTTCAGCACTTCTCTTGCCTCTTTCTGCACTTCTCTTGCCTGTTTCTGAACCTCTGTTGCCTCTTTCTGCACCACTGTTGCCTCTTTCTGCACCTCACTTGCTTCTTTCTGCACCCCTCTTGCCTCTTTCTTCACCTTTATTCCCTCTTTCCGTACCTCTCTTGCCTCTTTCTGTATCCCTGCTCCCTCTTTCTGCACATCTTCTGCCTGTTTCTGCACTTCTGTTGCCTCTTTCTGCACTACTCTTGTCTCTTTCTGCACCTCTGTTGCTTCTATCTGCACTTCTTTTGCTTCTTTCTACACCCCTCTTGCCTCTTTCTTCACCCCTCTTCCCTCTTTCTGTACCTCTCTTGCCTCTTTCTGTACCCCTGTTCCCTCTTTCTGCACCTCTGCTGCCTGTTTCTGCACCCCTGTGGCTACTTTATGCACCACTCATCCCTCTTCTTGCACCTCTGTTGCCTCTTCTGCACCACTCTTCCCTCTTCCTGCACCTCTGTTGCTTCTTTCAGCTCTTCTCTTGCTTATTTCTGCACCTCTCTTGCTTCTTTCTGCACCCCTCTTTCTTCACCCCTCTTCCCCCTTTCTGTACCTCTCTTGCCTTTTTCTGTACCCCTGTTCCCTCTTTCTGCACCCCTCCTGCCTGTTTCTGCACCTCTGTTGCCTCTTTCTGCACCAATCTTCCCTCTTCCTGCAACTCTGTTGCTTCTTTCAGCACTTCTCTTGCTTCTTTCTGCACCTCTCTTGCTTCTTTCTGCATCCCTCTTGCCTCTTTCTGCACCCTTCTTCCCTCTTTGTGTACCTCTCGTGCCTTTTTCTGCACCTATCTTGCATGTTTCTGCAACTCTCTTGCCGCTTTCTGCAGTTCTCTTGCCTCCTCCTGCACCTCTGTTGCTTCTTTCTGCACTTTGCTTGCCTCTTTCTGCACCCCTCTTGCCTGTTTCTGCACCCCACTTGCCTCTTTCTGCACCTCTCTTGCCTCTTTCTGCACTTATTCTGCCTCTTTCTGCACCTCAATTGCCTCTTTCTGCACTTCTGTTGCTTTTTTCTGCACCTCTCTTGTTTCTTTATGCAACTCTCTTGTCTCTTTCATCACTTCTTTTGCTTCTTTCTACACCTCTGTTGCTTCTTTCAGCACTTCTCTTGCCACTTTCTGCACTTCTCTTGCCTGTTTCTGCACCTGTCTTACCTCCTTCTGCACCACTGTTGCCTTTTTCTGCACCTCACTTGCTTCTTTCAGCACCCCGTTGCCTCTTTCTGCACCCCTCTTCCCTCTTTCTGTACCTCTCTTGGCTCTTTCTGCACCCCTGTTCCCTCTTTCTGCACCACTCCTGCCTCTTTCTGCACCTCTGTTGCCTCTTTCTGCACTTCTCTTGCCGCTTTCTGCACCTCTCTTACCTCTTTCTGCACCTCTCTTGCCTCTTTTTGCACCTCTGTTGCTTCTTTCAGCACTTCTCTTGACTCTTTCTGCACTTCTCTTGCCTGTTTCTGCACCTGTCTTGCCTCTTTCTGCACCACTGTTGCCTTTTTCTGCACCTCTCTTGCCTCTTTCTGCACTTCCTTTGCCTCTTTCTGCACCTCATGTGCTTCTTTCTGCACTTCCCTTGCTTCTTTCTGCACTTCTGTTGCCTCTTTCTGCACCCCTCTTTCTTCACCCCTCTTCCCCCTTTCTGTACCTCTCTTGCCTCTTTCTGTACCCCTGTTCCTTCTTTCTGCACCTCTTTTGCCTGTTTCTGCAACTCTCTTGCCTCTTTCTGCAGTTCTCTTGCTTCTTTCTGCACCTCTGTTGCTTCTTTCTGCACTTCTTTTGCCTCTTTCTGAACCCCTTTTGCCTCTTTCTGCACTTCCGTTGGTTCTTACTGAACTTCTCTTGCTTTTTTCGGCTACTCTCTTGCTTCTTTCTGCACCCCTCTTGCCTCTTTCTGCACCCCTCTTTTCTCTTTCAGCACCTCTCTTACCTGTTTCTGTAACTCTCTTGCCTCTTTGTGCAGTTCTCTTGCCTGCTTCTGCACCTCTGTTGCTTTTTTCTGCACTTCTGTTGCCTCTTTCTGCACCTCACTTGCCTCTTTCTGCACTTCACTTGCCTCTTTCTGCACCCCACTTGCCTCTTTCTGCACCTCTCTTGTCTGTTTCTGCACCTCTCTTGTCTGTTTCTGCACTTCTCTTGACTCTTTCTGCACCTCACGTGCCTCTTTCTGCACTTCTCTTGCTTTTTTCTGCACCTCTCTTGTTTCTTTCTGCAACTCTGTTGTCTCTTTCATCACTTCTCTTGCTTCTTTCTACACCTCTGTTGCTACTTTCAACACTTCTCTTGCCTCTTTCTGCACTTCTCTTGCCTGTTTCTGCACCTCTGTTGCCTCTTTCTGCATTTCTCTTGCTTTTTTCTACACCTCTTGTTTCTTTCTGCAACTCTGTTGTCTCTTTCATCACTTCTCTTGCTTCTTTCTACACCTCTGTTGCTTCTTTCAGCACTTCTCTTGCCTCTTTCTGCACTTCTCTTGCCTGTTTCTGAACCTCTGTTGCCTCTTTCTGCACCACTGTTGCCTCTTTCTGCACCTCACTTGCTTCTTTCTGCACCCCTCTTGCCTCTTTCTTCACCCCTATTCCCTCTTTCCGTACCTCTCTTGCCTCTTTCTGTATCCCTGTTCCCTCTTTCTGCACCTCTGCTGCCTGTTTCTGCACCCCTGTGGCTACTTTATGCACCACTCATCCCTCTTCCTGCACCTCTGTTGCCTCTTCTGCACCACTCTTCCCTCTTCCTGCAACTCTGTTGCTTCTTTCAGCACTTCTCTTGCTTATTTCTGCACCTCTCTTGCTTCTTTCTGCACCCCTCTTTCTTCACCCCTCTTCCCCCTTTCTGTACCTCTCTTGCCTCTTTCTGTACCCCTATTCCCTCTTTCTGCACCCCTCCTGCCTGTTTCTGCACCTCTGTTTCCTCTTTCTGCACCACTCTTCCCTCTTCCTGCAACTCTGTTGCTTCTTTCAGCACTTCTCTTGCTTCTTTCTGCACCTCTCTTGCTTCTTTCTGCATCCCTCTTGCCTCTTTCTGCACCCTTCTTCACTCTTTGTGCACCTCTCTTGCCTTTTTCTGCACCTCTCTTGCATGTTTCTGCAACTCTCTTGCCGCTTTCTGCAGTTCTCTTGCCTCCTCCTGCACCTCTGTTGCTTCTTTCTGCACTTCGCTTGCCTCTTTCTGCACCCCTCTTGCCTGTTTCTGCACCCCACTTGCCTCTTTCTGCACCTCTCTTGCCTCTTTCTGCACTTCTCCTGCCTCTTTCTGCACCTCAATTGCCTCTTTCTGCACTTCTTTTGCTTTTTTCTGCACCTCTCTTGTTTCTTTATGCATTTCTCTTGTCTCTTTCATCACTTCTCTTGCTTCTTTCTACACCTCTGTTGCTTCTTTCAGCACTTCTCTTGCCACTTTCTGCACTTCTCTTGCCTGTTTCTGCACCTGTCTTGCCTCTTTCTGCACCACTGTTGCCTTTTTCTGCACCTCACTTGCTTCTTTCTGCACCCCTGTTGCCTCTTTCTGCACCCCTCTTCCCTCTTTCTGTACCTCTCTTGTCTCTTTCTGCACCCCTGTTCCCTCTTTCTGCACCACTCCTGCCTCTTTCTGCACCTCTGTTGCTTCTTTCTGCACTTCTCTTGATGCTTTCTGCACCTCTCTTACCTCTTTCTGCACCTCTCTTGCCTCTTTTTGCACCTATGTTGCTTCTTTCAGCGCTTCTCTTGACTCTTTCTGCACTACTCTTGCCTGTTTCTGCACATGTCTTGCCTCTTTCTGCACCACTGTTGCCTTTTTCTGCACCTCTCCTGCCTCTGTTTGCACTTCTCTTGCCTCTTTCTGCACTTCATGTACTTCTTTCTGCACTTCCCTTGCTTCTGTCTGCACTTCTCTTGCTTCTTTCTGTACCCCTCTTTCTTCACCCCTCTTCCCCCTTTCTGTACCTCTCTTGCCTCTTTCTGTACCCCTGTTCCTTCTTTCTGCACCTCTTTTGCCTGTTTCTGCAACTCTCTTGCCTCTTTCTGCAGTTCTCTTGCTTCTTTCTGCACCTCTATTGCTTTTTTCTGCACTTCTCTTGCCTCTTTCTGAACCCCTTTTGCCTCTTTCTGCACTTCCGTTGGTTCTTACTGCACTTCTCTTGCTTTTTTCGGCTACTCTCTTGCTTCTTTCTGCACCCCTCTTGCCTCTTTCTGCACCCCTCTTTCCTCTTTCAGCACCTCTCTTACCTGTTTCTGCAACTCTCTTGCCTCTTTGTGCAGTTCTCTTGCCTGCTTCTGCACCTCTGTTGCTTTTTTCTGCACTTCTCTTGCCTCTTTCTGCACCTCTCTTGCCTCTTTCTGCACTTCACTTGCCTCTTTCTGCACCCCACTTGCCTCTTTCTGCACCTCTCTTGTCTGTTTCTGCACCTCTCTTGTCTGTTTCTGCACCTCTCTTGTCTGTTTCTGCACTTCTCTTGACTCTTTCTGCACCTCACGTGCCTCTTTCTGCACTTCTCTTGCTTTTTTCTGCACCTCTCTTGTTTCTTTCTGCAACTCTGTTGTCTCTTTCATCACTTCTCTTGCTTCTTTCTACACCTCTGTTGCTACTTTCAACACTTCTCTTGCCTCTTTCTGCACTTCTCTTGCCTGTTTCTGCACCTCTGTTGCCTCTTTCTGCATTTCTCTTGCTTTTTTCTACACCTCTTGTTTCTTTCTGCAACTCTGTTGTCTCTTTAATCACTGCTCTTGCTTCTTTCTACACCTCTGTTGCTTCTTTCAGCACTTCTCTTGCCTCTTTCTGCACTTCTCTTGCCTGTTTCTGAACCTCTGTTGCCTCTTTCTGCACCACTGTTGCCTCTTTCTGCACCTCACTTGCTTCTTTCTGCACCCCTCTTGCCTCTTTCTTCACCCCTTCCCTCTTTTCGCACCTCTCTTGCCTCTTTCTGTACCCCTGTTCCCTCTTTCTGCACATCTTCTGCCTGTTTCTGCACCTCTGTTGCCTCTTTCTGCACTACTCTTGCCTCTTTCTGCACCTCTGTTGCTTCTGTCTGCTCTTCTCTTGCTTCTTTCTGCACCCCTCTTGCCTCTTTCTTCACCCCTCTTCCCTCTTTCTGTACCTCTCTTGCCTCTTTCTGTACCCCTGTTCCCTCTTTCTGCACCTCTGCTGCCTGTTTCTGCACCACTGTGGCTACTTTATGCACCACTCATCCCTCTTCCTGCACCTCTGTTGCCTCTTCTGCACCACTCTTCCCTCTTCCTGCACCTCTGTTGCTTCTTTCAGCACTTCTCTTGCTTATTTCTGCACCTCTCTTGCTTCTTTCTGCACCCCTCTTTCTTCACCCCTCTCCCCCCTTTCTGTACCTCTCTTGCCTCTTTCTGTACCCCTATTCCCTCTTTCTGCACCCCTCCTGCCTGTTTCTGCACCTCTGTTTCCTCTTTCTGCACCACTCTTCCCTCTTCCTGCAACTCTGTTGCTTCTTTCAGCACTTCTCTTGCTTCTTTCTGCACCTCTCTTGCTTCTTTCTGCATCCCTCTTGCCTCTTTCTGCACCCTTCTTCCCTCTTTGTGCACCTCTCTTGCCTTTTTCTGCACCTCTCTTGCATGTTTCTGCAACTCTCGTGCCGCTTTCTGCAGTTCTCTTGCCTCCTCCTGCACCTCTGTTGCTTCTTTCTGCACCTCGCTTGCCTCTTTCTGCACCCCTCTTGCCTGTTTCTGCACCCCACTTGCCTCTTTCTGCACCTCTCTTGCCTCTTTCTGCACTTATTCTGCCTCTTTCTGCACCTCAATTGCCTCTTTCTGCACTTCTGTTGCTTTTTTCTGCACCTCTCTTGTTTCTTTATGCAACTCTCTTGTCTCTTTCATCACTTCTTTTGCTTCTTTCTACACCTCTGTTGCTTCTTTCAGCACTTCTCTTGCCACTTTCTGCACTTCTCTTGCCTGTTTCTGCACCTGTCTTGCCTCCTTCTGCACCACTGTTGCCTTTTTCTGCACCTCACTTGCTTCTTTCAGCACCCGGTTGTGAGAAGTTGGCCTGGCATATGCTGTCCACTAATTATAGTGGGCACCTTGCACCAGTCCAAACAACCCCTTATTGGAGATAGGTTAAAGACAACCTTTATTGAAAGCTATCCTAGTGGTAGCTATGGAGAGCAGCCTTCAGGCTAAGTCTTGAAGGAATGTAAAGCAGCTTGTTTTACCAGTTTATAATCTCTTGAGTGACCAAATGAAAGAGGACCACACCAGGTATATATTCAAAATATATGTATTTATTACTAAACACACCCCTCTAGTCTCTTTATGAGGCTAGAGTTCGAAGTACATAAGTTATAAGTTAGTTATCTACAGTAATAGCACAAATACATGTTTGAGCCCTAGGGGCGTACCAAACCATATACCAATAAAGTGGTATGAGAACCACGACTGAGCTAGACACAAGGCCTAGAGCCTGTAGAAGTGCTTGGACCACAAGGAACCACCCAAGGTAGTGACACAGGGGACCCACGGGGACGCGTGCAGTGTGAGAACACAGCCGCGAATCGCCGTTGACTTCTATGGGGAAAGTCGCGGTTGGAAGTTTAAAGAAAAGGGACACTTAGAGGAGGACTTGGAGCAAACCCTTTTAGAACTAGGCTGTTCTAGTGTCAATGCCCACGGGAGCACCGGAGTACTCGAGTTACCTCACCCAGGGGAGCCGGGTGCATAGGTGTCTTTCGGGGTCGGGTTTCGTCGTCGTTTTCAATGGCGATCTGCTGCAAAGTGCTGCTGGCGGCCAAGTCGAAAGTGTTCGGGTGGATCCAAAGGTGGATCGAAGATCTGAAGAACCTGAAAGCAGAGGGGACAGAGTCTGGGTCACTAGCCAGTGACCAGGAAGGCGATGAGCAGATGCCCACCGATGTCGAGTGCTTCAGGTAGGTTGACGGTCATCTTGACTCTTCAGCCACAAGGTCCAGGAGGTGTCAACGACAACCAAGAGCTGGATTCGAGCTGTCCCACGACGTTTGTCGATTGCAGGGGTGTCAGCGACCGGATTGGACCAAACAAGCCTTAGCAACGGCAAGTCTCGTGGAAATGGAAGAAGGACGATGGTGCAGACCAGCAAGGTCTGTGGGACTCACCCAGCAAGGGTAAGTCAGGGCACGCCTGGAGCAACCAGGGAAGCCCAAGCAGAAAAAGATTGGCCTTCGGGAGGGCCTACTAGCCAATGGACTAGCGACCGCGAAGGAGCCTCGAGTGGACGCACTTGGACCTGGCTCACAGGACACTAGTGGAATGGAGGCCAGCGATCTTCGGTGCAGTCGGTGCTGGAGGTTGGGGCTACTCGAAGCCCAAAGCACAACTTCATGGGAGACCCAGAAGAGGATGCACTTTCAAATGCAATCAGTGTCCAGGGGTCACGGTTCCACGTTACCCACGACAGCTACGGGCCTCATCTTTGCTGGGGACTCAGGGCAGCCTCGGAGAAGTCTGGAAATTCACCTCTGGTGATGCAAAGACTTCGGCGTCCGGCGGGAGCTTCAGCGATGCAGACCAGACAATTGCTTCTTTGGTGCCTGCGAAGCAGGGGAGTCACTCCTTGACCCCAAGGGAGATTCTTCAGTCCTCTAATCTTGAAGTAGAGCGTCGAAGGTCCAGGATTCTGTGTCAGAGTTTCGTCCAGGTAAATCTAAAGTCCTAAGGACTGGGGTCCCAAACTTATACCAAGTTAGGGGTTGGACATACTCTGGGGACCCACCTATGGGAGGGTCAGGGCAGAGGGGTGGTTACACCCCTTTCCCTTTGTCCAGTTTCATGCCAGAGCAGGGGCTGGAAGCCCCTGAGCCAGTTTGAACTGGGGTATGCACAGAGACACCAAATGTGCCCCCAGTGCAGGACTTCAAAGCACCAGAGAGTGCTCCCGCCCAGCCCCAATACACACTATCCTGTCTGGGGAGGTGGTCACACCTCCCTGGGACAGGAAACCTATTGTCCAGGCCTCCCCTGCCGGAGTTTCGGTCAGCAGCAGGAGGCCAGACTCGTGTCTGTGGCAGCGGCATCCATTTTGTGATGCCAGGGCTTGGAAAGAAGTTACCGGGCAGGCCGGTGTGTACATGTCTCTCCCTCTAGAAGGGTGGAATGCTACCCCCGCCGCCAGAACTGGCGGGGGGGTAGTATTCCAAGATGTTTGACACCAAACACGACATGTTTCCGTGCAGCCATCCCAATGTTAGCATTTAACGCGAGGTTATAATGCGCTTAAGAGTATATGATCGGGCTGCACTACAAACAGCATCAGAGAAGGGTCTCCGAATGCTGCAGAGGGGCCCTGCTCATGCAGGGGCACCCTCTCACATAGGAACCACGCACTCTGCCTCCAGGATTGATAAGGCCTGCCATAGGAGTGACTTATAGGTTTATATGTGTGTATGAATGTAGTGATATAGGTAGCCTATATCACAGTAAGGGGTGCATGCACCACCTTACCCAGGCTGCAGTAGCAGACCTGTGGTGTCCTTTTGGCTGGCCTTCCAGGGGTGGCACAATACATGCTTCAGCCCCTGGCAGGCCTCTGAGGTACCTATGCCCTGGGTACATAGTATACCATATACTAGGGACTTATAAGGGCATTCCAGATTCCAATCAGAGATGTGCCTAAGGCACATGGAAACCATTTTAGAGAGGAAGCAGTTAGACTGGGGTTCTGATTAGCAGGGCCCCAGCCAGACTAAAGTCGAAAAACAGTGAAGCATCAGCAAAAAGTGGGGGTACCCATGTGAAGCAGATCCTACTCTCCTACACAACCCCCCCCAAATGTAGGGACATTAAACTAACCTTGCCCAGTTAAGTCTTCATGTTCTAAGTGGAAGTACCTAGAGAGTCCATCTGCATTGGCATGGTTACTCCCAGGTCTATGTTCCACTGTGAAGTCCATCCCCTGTAGGGAAATGGACCACCTAAGCAGTTTGGGGTTTTCACCCTTCATTTGTTTTAGCCATAAGAGGGGCTTATGGTCTGTTTGAACAAGGAAGTGAGTACCAAACAAGTATGGCCTCAACTTCTTCAGAGCCCAGACCACAGCAAAGGCCTCCCTTTCAATGGCTGACCAACGTTTCTCTCTATGGGTCAGCCTTCTGCTAATAAAAGCTACTGGCTGATCCTGACCTTCATCATTCAATTGTGACAGTACAGCCCCTACCCCCAATTCAGATGCATCTGTTTGGACAATGAACTTCTTGGAGTAATCAGGACTCTGTAGAATGGGAGCAGTGCACATGGCCTGCTTTAGGTCATCAAATGCCTTTTGACAGCTAACTGTCCACTGAACCTTTTTGGGCATTTTCTTGGAAGTTAAGTCATTCAGGGGTGTCACTATTGATCCATACCCCTTGACAAATCTCCTATAGTACCCAGTCAGGCCTAAAAGGCTCTCACCTGAGTCTGGGTAGTTGGAGCAGTCCAGTCCATGATGGTCTGGATCTTGCTCTGCAGTGGTTGAACCTGGCCTCCACCCACAAGGTGGCCCAGGTACACAACCTGACTCTGCCCTATCTGGCACTTGGTGGCCTTGATAGTCAGGCCTGCTTTCTGCAGGGCCTGCAAAACATTTCTGAGGTGGACCAGGTGATCCTCCCAGGTGGAGCTAAAGACAGCAATATCATCTAGATATGCTGCACTATAGGCTTCCAGACCTGTAAGGACTGTATTCACCAACCTCTGAAAAGTGGCAGGTGCATTCTTCAGACCAAAGGGCATCACCACAAATTGATAATGCCCACTAGGGGTTGAGAATGCTGTCTTTGGCTTTTCATCATCAGCTAGTCTGATCTGCCAGTAGCCAGCTGTCAGGTCAAATGTGCTTAGATACTTGGCTGAGGCCAAAGTGTCTATTAGCTCATCTGCCCTAGGGATTGGATGGGCATCAGTCCTAGTGACTGCATTGAGACCCCTGTAGTCCACACAAAACCTCATCTCTCTTTTCCCACCATTGGTGTGAGGTTTTGGCACAAGGACCACTGGACTAGCCCAAGGGCTATCTGAGGGTTCAATAACTCCCAAATCCAACATCTTCTGGACTTCTGTCCTGATACAGTCCCTGACATGGTCAGGTTGCCTATAAATCTTATTTTTAATAGGCAGACTGTCCCCAGTGTCCACTTCATGAGTGCACCAGGTGGTCTGACTGGGTGTCAGTGGAAATATGTGCCTGAACTGATTGAGCATCTGTCTGCAATCAGTTTGCTGCTGGGCAGTGAGGCTGCCTGCCAAGGCTACACCATCCACTGACCCATCATCAGGGTTCTGTGAGAGCAGGTCAGGGAGTGGGTCACTCTCTTCCTCCTGTCCCTCATCAGTAGCCATGAGCAAGCCCATGTCTGCCCTGTCCACATATGGTTTTAACCTGTTGACATGGAGAACCCTGTGGGGACTCCTGGGTGTTCCTAGGTCGACTAAATAGGTAACCTCACCCTTCTGTTCAACAATGGTATGGGGTCCACTCCATTTGTCTTGGAGAGCTGCTGGGGCCACTGGCTCCAACACCCACACCTTCTGTCCTGGCTGGTAAACAGTCAGTACAGCCTTTTGGTCATGCCAGGCTTTTTGAAGTTCCTGGCTAGCCTCAAGGTTTTTAGTTGCCTTTTTCATGTACTCAGCCATCCTGGAGCGGAGACCAAGTACATAGTCCACTATGTCTTGCTTTGGGGGCTTGAGAAGTAACTCCCATCCTTCCTTCACCAAGCACAATGGACCCCTGACAGGGTGAGCAAACAAAAGTTCAAAAGGGCTGTAGCCAACCCCCTTTTGAGGCACCTCCCTGTATGCAAATAAAAGGCAGGGCAAGAGTATGTGCCATCTTCGCCTAAGCTTTTCTGGGAGCCCTTTAATCATGCCCTTCAAGGTTTTGTTGAATCTCTCAACTAAACCATTGCATTGTGGGTGATAGGGTGTGGTGAACTTGTAAGTCACTCCACACTCCTTCCACATTGCTTTCAAGTATCCAGACATAAAGTTAGCACCCCTGTCTGATACAACCTCCTTAGGGAAGCCCACTCTTCAGAAAATTCCCAGGAGGGCTCTTGCCACCACAGGTGCTGTAGTGGTCCTAAGGGGAATAGCCTCTGGGTACTTGGTGGCATGATCCACTACCACCAGGATAAACCTGTGCCCAGATGCTGTTTGGGGATCCATGGGACCAACAATGTCAATCCCCACCCTTTCAAAGGGAACCCCCACCACAGGTAGTGGTATCAGGGGGGCCTTTGTAGTGCCACCTGCCTTGCCACTGGCCTGGCAGGTTACACAGGAGCGACAAAACTCCTTGGTGTCTTCAGATATGTGGGGCCAGTGAAAGTGAGGGACAATTCTGTCCCAAGTCTTGTTCTGGCCCAGGTGACCTGCTAAGGGAATGTCATGGGCTAGGGTCAATAGGAAGCCCCTGAACTTCAGAGGTACAACCAACCTCCTGGTGGCACCAGGCTTGGGGTCTCTACACTCTGAGTACAAGAGTCCATCATCCCAATACACTGTATGGGGACCACTAGCTTTCCCAGCAGCCTCAGCAGCAGCTTGCTGTCTGAGGGGTTCAAGAGAGGGGCAGCTCTGCTGCTCCTGGCTCAGATCTGCCCTGGAAGGGCCCCTGTCCCCAAGAACTCAACCTGGTCAGGTTCAAGCTCCTCTGGGACAGTTCCTTCCTCAGGACTGAGATCATCCCCCTCAAGAGACTGATCTTCCTTCTGAGCCAAGGGGAAGGCACTGCCTTTACCCTCTTACTCCTCTTGTTGGAGGGCACTTGGTCCATTATTCCAGAATCCAAGGCCTGTTCAGTGTTAGACATTTTGGCTTGTGACCTGGTCACAGCAAACACATCTGCAGGGATGCCCAGCATTTCTGCATGGGTCCTGAGTTCCACTTCTGCCCAAGCTGAAGTTTCTAAATCATTGCCAAGCAAGCATTCAACGGGTAGGTCTGCACTTACCACAACCTTCTTAAGGCCAGTTACCCCTCCCCAGGAGAAGTTAACAACTGCCAGAGTATGGTCTGTTCTGACATTGCTAGCATTGGTCACTTGGTACATTTCACCAAGTATAATCTGCCCAGGATTCACAAGGTCTTGTGTCACCATGGTGACACTTGCCCCTGTGTCCCTAAATGCCAAAGCCTCTTTTCCATTGATTAAGGGCTGTTGCCTGTACTTGCCCAGATTACTGGGACTCACAGAGGAGGTCACATCCATGCCTCCATCACAGACTAGGACAGCCTGAGTGAGTTCTCTGACTAGGTCAGAGCTCATCTCCTTACCCAGGGTCAACCCTACTAAACCCTTGGCTTGTGTAGTCCCACCACCAATTGTAACTGCACTAGGGGGAGCAGGTGCCTTAGGGGCATTGGTGGGGGCTGGAGTAGAGTCTTTGGACTTGGTGCAATCACTGGTCCAGTGGGTCTTTTGCTTACAGACCTTGCACCATGGTTTCTTTTGGCCTCTTCCCTTGTTAGACTGTGAATCCCCACCTGAAGAAGATTTTTGGGGGCCTTGTGAAGACTTTTGGTCTTTACCCTTCTCCCCACCCTTATCAGAGTTTTTAGAATCTTGCTTCTTAGGGTCACCACCTTGGTTCTGTACCTTCTGCCTCACCCTGGTTCTGACCCATTTGTCTGCCTTCTTTCCCAATTCTTGGGGAGAGGTCAGATCAGAGTCCACCAGGTGCTGATGCAACAGCTGATTTTGACAATTATTAAGGATCTGCTCCCTCATGATAAGATTGTACAATCCTGAGAAGTCACATACCTTACTGCCCAATAACCAACCTTCCAGAGCCTTGGCAGAACAATCAACAAAGTCCACCCAGTCTTGAGTCTGTGCCTTTTGGGTATCTCTGTACTTTAACCTGTATTGTTCAGTGGTTAGGCCAAACCCATCAATCAGAGCACTCTTTAAGACTGTGTATTTATCAGCATCCTCCTCTTTAACAGTGAGGAGCTTATCTCTACCTTTGTCTGCAAAGGAGAGCCACAAGATTGCTGCCCACTGCTCCTGAGGGACCCTCTGTACTTTACAGGCCCTCTCCAGTGCAGTTATCCATTTGTGGATGTCATCCCCACTCTGGTAGGGAGGGACAATCTTGCTCAGATTTCTATGGTCATAAGACCTTTCCCTATCTCTGGGGAAATTGCTGCCACCATGGGACTCTAGTCCCAACTTTTTTCTCTCTTTGTAGAGATCTAGGGACTCCCTGTCTATAGCCAACTGCTGTTTTCTGAGTTCAAGCTGGGCTTGCTCATACTCAATCAGTCTCTTTCTCCTGTCATGAGAGGATTCTCTCCTATGAGAAGAGACAGAGGTCCCTATTGAGGTGTCAGAGTGGTTAGACTCCTGAGAAGGAGATCTAGACCTTCTGGGCACACTCACAATTCTTCCTGGGGGGACAAAGGGGAGGTCATTCTGATCCTCCTCCTCCTCCACAGGAGGAATTGGGTTCTCCAGGTCAAGGTCATTTTCACCTTCCTGGCCAGTTTCAGAGGGGGGCCTGGGTTTCTTCACCCCTGACCCCTTCCTCATCTTCTGCCCCACCCTCTCGGCCTACCCCTTCAGACCCTAGGGGCCTGCTGAGATCATCAGTTAGTAGCACCTCCCTGAGGTGTTGGGTGCTGGCACTTTTGCCTGCCTTCAGCTTCCTAGTATTGCATAATGCTCTCAATTCCAAGAATGGGAGTTTATCATACTTGGAGGAAGAAGCCCACTGGCTTCTGGCAAGGACTCACTGGGTCCTGGCTTTGAAGACATTACTAGTGAGGTGTGGTGTATGCACTACCTACTCTAGTGTGGCCTACTAAACTCTCTTGAGTTGTAGAAAGGGTGTGCTATCCCTTAACACACAACTCTAAGTTCAGTAGAACTTACTGTATACTAAGCTTGATTTATATGTACCTTAGGTACCCTTAGTGGTTTTCAGTTGATCAATTCAATTGAGATTATCTGGTAAAACAATAGCAAGCTGGAATCCCACACGCTGCACACCAATGTGAGAAGTTGGCCTGGCATATGCTGTCCACTAATTATAGTGGGCACCTTGCACCAGTCCAAACAACCCCTTATTGGAGATAGGTTAAAGACAACCTTTATTGAAAGCTATCCTAGTGGTAGCTATGGAGAGCAGCCTTCAGGCTAAGTCTTGAAGGAATGTAAAGCAGCTTGTTTTACCAGTCTATAATCTCTTGAGTGACCAAATGAAAGAGGACCACACCAGGTATATATTCAAAATATATGTATTTATTGCTAAACACCCCCTCTAGTCTCTTTATGAGGCTAGAGTTCAAAGTACATAAGTTATAAGTTAGTTATCTACAGTAATAGCACAAATACACGTTTGAGCCCTAGGGGCGTACCAAACCATATACCAATAAAGTGGTATAAGAACCACGACTGAGCTAGACACAAGGCCTAGAGCCTGTAGAAGTGCTTGGACCACAAGGAACCACCCAAGGCAGTGACACAGGGGACCCACGGGGGACGCGTGCAGTGTATGAACACAACCGCGAACCACTGTTAACTTCTATGGGGAAAGTCGCGATTAGAATTTAAAAGAAAAGGGACACTTAGAGGAGGACTTGGAGCAAACCCTTTGAGAACTAGGCTGTTGTAGTGTCTATACCCATGGGAGCACCAGAGTACTCGAGTTACCTTACCCAGGGAAGCCGGGTGCATAGGTGTCTTTCGGGGTCGGGTTTCGTCGTCGCTTTCTATGGCGATCTGCTGCAAAGTGCTGCTGGCGACCAAGTCGAAAGTGTTCGGGTGGATCCAAAGGTGGATCGAAGATCTGAAGAACCTGAAAGCAGAGGGGACAGAGTCTGGGTCACTAGCCAGTGACCAGGAAGGCGATGAGCAGATGCCCACCGATGTTGAGTGCTTCAGGTAGGTTGATGGTCGTCTTGACTCTTCAGCCACGAGGTCCAGGAGGCGTCGACAACAACCAGGAGCTGGATTCGAGCTGTACCACAATGTCTGTCGATTGCAGGGGTGTCGGCGACCGGATTGGACCCAACAAGCCTTGGCAACGGCAAGTCTCGTGGAAAGCGAAGAAGGACGATGTTGCAGACCAGCAAGGTCTGGGGGACTCTTCCAGCGAAGATAAGTCAGGGCACACCTGAAGCAACCAGGGAGCCCAAGCAGAAAAAGATTGACCTTTGGGAGGGCCTACTAGCCAACGGGCTAGCGACTGCAAAAGAGCCTCAAGACGGTGCACGTGGAGCTGGCTCACAGGACACTCGTGGAGTGGAGGCCAGTGATCTTCGGTGCAGTTGGTGCTGGAGGCTGGGGCTACTCAGAGCCCAAAGCACAACTTTGTGGAAGACCCAGAAGAGGATGCACTTGCAAATGCAATCGGTGTCCAGGGGTCACGGTTCCACGTTACCCACGACAGCTACGGGCCTCAGCTTTGCTGGGAACTCAGGGCAGCCTCGGGGAAGTCTGGAAATCCACCTCTGGTGATGCAAAGACTTCAGCGTCCGACGGGAGCTTCAGCGATGCAGACCAGACAATTGCTTCTTTGGTGCCTGCCAAGCAGGGGAGTCACTCCTTGACCCCAAGGGAGATTCTTCAGTCCTCTAATCTTAAAGTAGAGCGTCGAAGGTCCAGGATTCTGTATCAGAGTTTCGTCCAGGTAAATCTAAAGTCCTAAGGACTGGGTTCCCTTACTTATACTAAGGTAGGGGGTTGGACATACTCTGTGACCCCACCTATGGGAGGGTCAGGGCAGAGGGGTGGTTACACCCCTTTCCCTTTTTCCAGTTTTGCACCAGATCAGGGGCTGGAAGCCCCTGAGCCGGTTTGAACTGGGGTATGCACAGGGACACCAAGTGTGCCCCCAGTGCAGGACTTCAAAGCACCAGAGAGTGCTCCCGCCCAGCCCCAATACACACTATCCTGTCTGGGGAGGTGGTCACACCTCCCTGGGACAGGAAACCTATTGTCCAGGCCTCCCCTGCCGGAGTTTCGGTCAGCAGCAGGAGGCCAGACTCGTGTCTGTGGCAGCGGCATCCATTTTGTGATGCCAGGGCTTGGAAAGTCAGTACCGGGCATACCGGTGTGTACATGTCTTTCCCTCTAGAAGGGTGGAATGCTACCCCCGCCGCCAGAACTGGCGGGGGGTAGTATTCCAAGATGTTTGACACCAAACACGACATGTTTCCGTGCAGCCATCCCAAAGTTAGCATTTAACGCGAGGTTATAATGCGCTTAAGAGTATATGGTCAGGCTGCACTACAAACAGCATCAGAGAAGGGTCTCCGAACACTGTAGAGGGGCCCTGCTCATGCAGGGGCACCCTCTCACATAGGAACCACGCACTCTGCCTTCAGGATTGATAAGGCCTGCCATAGGAGTGACTTATAGGTTTATATGTGTGTATGTATATAGTGATATAGGTAGCCTATATCACAGTAAGAGGTGCATGCACCACCTTACCCAGGCTGCAGTAGCAGACCTGTGGCGTCAGTTTGGATGGCCTTCCAGGGGTGGCACAATATATGCTGCAGCCCCTGGTAGGCCTCTGAGGTACCTATGCCCTGGGTACATAGTATACCATATACTAGGGACTTATAAGGGCACTCCAGATTTCAATCAGAGATGTGCCTAAGGCACATGGAAACCATTTTAGAGAGGAAGCAGCTAGGCTAGGGTTCTGATTAGCAGGGCCCCAGCCAGACTAAGGTCGAAAAACAG
>CAWUFW010029609.1:0-18723 GCA_963921515.1 Calotriton arnoldi
CATGACCGTCAGCTCAGTGGGAGTGAACTTGGGCATTCTGTGTGATGCCATGGTGTTTGTGGTGCTGGTGCGGTGTGTGATGTGTGATGTGCAGGGGGTTTGTGGTGCCGGTGTTTGGTGGTGGTGGGTGTGATGTGTGCGTATCTGTGGTGTGCTGCTGTCCTTGCTGTGTCACTGTGTCCTCTCCTCTCCTCTCCGCTTTTGCAATGTTGCAAGGGGTTGTGGTCTGTGGAGGGGCTGCTTTTGTACTTACCTGTTTGGGTGTGTCCTGATGGTCTGTTGTTTTCAGGTGTGTTGTGGCTGGTGTTCTGGGCTTTGTGGTTTATTTGTTTGTCCAGGGGTGGTGTGTTTTCGGGATGTGTACTGTATTTGTGCATTTGTGTAGTGTTGCTGTGTGGACTTGTTTGCCATGTTGTGTGTGTTTGTTTGGGTCCGGGGCTGTTTCTGTGCAGGGACGTTAGCCGCCATGGCTTCTGCCGTGTCCATTTTCTTCAGTGTTGTTTCCGCTGGCGGGCGGTTGTATTTGTTGTTTTCCGCGCTCATGTCGGTGCGATCGTAATTTCACGTGCGGTGTCTCGACCGTGAGGGCGGGCGGTTTTGTGTTGTCGTGCGTCTTTCCGTCCGTGGCGGGCGGTTTGAGCTCCGACTCGGGCATGGGCGGGCGGTATTCTGTGTGTTGTTACCGCCGCTGGCGGTTTCGGTTCGAGGCATCATAATTACTGGGTCGGTGTTCAGATGGTGTAGGCGGGCGGATTTTGCCGCTTTCATGGGTCGGCGGATTTTTTTACGCCGGTATCGTAATGGGCCTTTTAGATGTAAAAAATATTGATTTAAAAATATATATAAAATAAAATAATATATATTAAATATATTAAATAATAATATTATTTTAACAAAATAAATTCAATTTAATATACATTTTAACTAAATTTAACAAATAAATTTAATTTAAAAAATATAAACACACAAACATAATAATTTATACATATACATATATTTACTTACAAATAATTTATTAACTATTATTTTTATTTAATTTTTAAACTTTAAAATGATATAAAAATAAAATATATATATATCAATAATTTAAAATTAAAAAACATTCTATAATAAATTAAAACATTAAACTATTAAAAAATCTAAACTAACATTTCCCAATACAATAAGTGCAACAGTAGGGAAAGTGTTGGATAGCGGAATAATTAAATTTACTATTCCAACTCCAGTGAGTGCAACAGTAGGGAAAGAGTTGGATAGCGGAGGGGTAAAAATTACTATTCCCACTTCAGTGATAGCAACAGTAGGGAAAGTGTTGGATAGCGGAGGGGAAAAATTACTATTCCCACTCCAAAGAGTGCAACAGTAGGGAAAGTGTTGGATAGCGGAGGGGTAAAAATGACTATTCCCACTCCAAAGAGTGCAACTGTAGGGAAAGTGTTGGATAGCGGAGGGGTAAAAATTACTATTCCCACTCCAGTGAGTGCAAAAGTAGGGTAAGTGTTGGATAGCGGAGGAATTAAATTTACCATTCCAACTCCAGTGAGTGCAACAGTAGAGAAAATATTGGATAGCGGAGGGATAAAAATTACTATTCCAACTCCAGCAAATGCAACAGTAGGGAAAGTGTTGGATAGCGGAGGGGTAAAAATAACTATTTCCACTCCAAAGAGTGCAACAGTAGGGAAATTGTTGGATAACGAAGGGGTAAAAATTACTATTCCCACTCCAGTGAAGGCAAAAGTAGGGTAAGTGTTGGATAGCGGAGGAATTAAATTTACTATTCCAACTCCAGTGAGTGCAACAGTAGGGAAAATGTTGGATAACGAAGGGGTAAAAATTACTATTCCCACTCCAGTAAGTGCAACAATAGGGCAAGTGTTGGACAGTGGAGGGGCAAAAATTACTATTCTCAATCCAAACAGTGCAACAATAGGGAAAGTGTTGGATAGCGGAGGGATAAGAATTACTATTCCCACTCCAGTGAGTGCAAAAGTAGGGTAAGTGTTGGTTGACGGAGGGATTAAAATTACTATTCCCAATCCAGTGAGTGCAATAGTAGGGAAAGCATTGGATAGTGGAGGGGTAAAAATTACTATTCCCACTCCAAAGAATGCAACAGTAGAGAAAGTGTTTGATAGTGGAGGGGTAAAAATTACTATTCCCACTCCACTGAATACAACAGTAGGATAAGTGTTGGATAGCGCAGGGGTAAAAATGTTGATTCCCACTCCAGTGAGTGCAACAGTAGGGAAAGTGTTGGATAGTGGAGGGGTAAAAATTATTATTCCCACTCCAGTGAATGCAACATTAGGGAAAGTGCTGGATAGCAGAGGAGTAAAAATTACTATTTCCACTGCAGTGAATCCAACAGTAGGGAAAGTGCTGGATAGCGAAGAGGTAAAAATTACTATTCCCACTCCAGTGAGTGCAACACTAGGGAAAGTGTTGGATAGCAGAGAAACAAATATTACTAATAACACTTAAAACAGTTGAAAAAAACCAAAACATATTTTAAAATTTTAAAAATCATAAAAATTAAAAAATAATATTAAAAAAATATAAGTTTAAATCTATTAAACATATAAAAAGAACACATCTTATAATATTAATTATATATAACAAAAACCTACAAATAATATATAAAATAAATTAATAAATACATTTATAAACAATAATTATTTAAAAGTAGCAAATATTAACAAACAAAAAAATTATTTAAAACATAAATGTATTTATGTTATTGCATACCCTATAACACCACAATAACAAAACATTTCAACATTTTTAATTACATTTATTTCATAATTAACATAATTAATAATAAATTAAAAAACATCTTATTAATAAAAAATAAAAATAAACATTAATTGAGTACACAAGCTTTAACACTCTAAAATCTACAACACACACCTAAATTAAACTATAAAATAATAAAACACAATTATATAATATTTTTTAAAGAAAAACTATTACTATTAACAACTAATAATTAAAGAACAAAACTTTATTTAATACCCATCCTTTACCCCTTTAAAAGTAAAAACAAAACACAAAAAAATTAACATTTACCCAAAATAAATATCAAATAATTAACATTAATTAACAACTATATATTAATTAATTAAACAAATTACTCCACCCTTTACTCCTATGAACACCATAACACACACATAAAATTAATTACACAATTACCATAATTAATGACCAATTAACTATTTAAAATTAATTAACAACTAATTATTAATTTATCAATTAAAAATAATTTACTTCCCACTTTTCTCACCCTTTACACCTATAAAAACTATCACACACAAATATAATTAATTACACAATTACCAAAATTAATTACAAATGAATTAACCAAAATAAATTAACAACCAATTATTAATTCATAAATTAAAAATACATTTCTTCCCACCATTTACACCTATAAACACCACAACACACATCTAAAATTAATTACACAATTACCATAATTAATTACCAATTAATTAATTAAAATTAATTAACAACCAATTAATAATTAATTAATAATACATTAATTTACACATTTAACACTATAACATCTCAATTAAACAAATATTAATAAATAAAAATTAATCAATACATTAAAAATAATTTAATTCCTTCCCACCCTACTCCCCTATAAACCCACAACCCGCTATGGAACTAAAAATGCAAAAATAAAATTAAAAACGTTAATAAATTTAATATAATTAAATTACTTCCCACCCTATTCCCCAATAAACCCACAACCCGCTATGGGACTAAAAGCTCAAAATTCAAATTAAAAAAAATTTGTAACTACTAAAAATTTAACACATTTATTAAAAATACAAACAAATCTTATACAAAAAAACATATATCAAATACATATAAAATATATACTAGAATACATAACAATAATAAAAAACGATATTTAACACTTGATATTTTGAAAAACGATATTTCTTACCTTAAGTCGATATTCTTGACCACGATATTCTTCCTGTCAATATTTCTGACCCACGATATTAATGACTCGATATTTGTGCAACTTGATATTTTGTACTCAATATTCTGTCTCTGCACCGTTTTGATATCATCCTGTGAAGACATTTTCATGTACAATTGAGTATCGTCGGCGTACATGTGATAGTGTATTTTGAGTGGTTCAAAATTTTGGCTATAGGTTCCATGAACAAGTTGAAGACGTGGGTGATAGTGCAGATCCTTGAGGCACTCCAGTTGAGACCGGTGTACTGTTAGAAGGGAATGGTTGACTTTGATTTTCTGTGTTCTATTATGTAGAAATGAGGCAAACCAACCTGGGCCCAGAAACCCCATCCTTTTTTCAAGAAGCTCAATCAAGTTCTCATGTTTGACCGTGTCAAAGCTGTGAAAAAAGATCAAGAAGTATAAGTAGGCAACTTTCATTCTGGTCAAGTAGTCTCAGTGTGTCATCAACAGTGCGTGTCAGAGCAGTTTCAGTGTTGTGTCCCGATCTGAGGCCTGGTTGGTATAGGTTGAGGAGCTGAAACTGTTCGATGCGTTTACGGAGTTGTGTGTATACGCATTTCTCAAGTGCTCTGGCTAAAGTAATGATTTAGAAATAGGTCTGAAGTTACTAGGATCAGTTAAGTCTGCATTTGGCTTTTTGGGATGGGGTGACTTGACTTATCTTGAGGCAATCAGGAATCCAAGAGGGATTCATGGACAATCAAGACTAGAGTGGGAGAATTGAGAATTTAAGCTGTTTGAAGAGCTTGGCGGGCAGAGGATCATTGAAATGATTTGAAGGTTTTAATGAAGTTATAGTTTTGAGTAGCTACGACATTGTCTTATAGTATAAAGGTATTCCACGGCCTTATTGTTTGTAGAATAAAACATAGAGCCAGAAGAGAGGGAACTCAGCAAGTATAGTGGAGTGGGAGTGGACTGGGTCAGAGCAATGTGTATTTGGTCAGGTGCATTGCAGTTCTAATTCGATCTTTCTGTTATGTTATGGGAAATTTCTAACCCAGCGCCAACAGGTCTCTTGGCGCTGGGTTGAAGACCCCAGTTGTGAGAGTCCGTGTCTAAGTATATGCTTGGGTAAAAGCCATGTTTTCAGCTTTTCCTGAAACACGTGTAGCCTGTTACTTGTCTCATGGGCAGAGAGTTCCATAATTGAGGTCTTTGCTTAGAGAAGCGTTGACCCTCTGTCCGTTTATGTCTAAAACTAGGGACCACCAATAAAATCATATGCGCAGATCTAAGAGTGCGTTTCAGGGATTATCTATGAATCCTTGAAGATATGTATTTAGGGCCTATACCATGGATAGCTTTAAGAGATGATGCAACCAGTCTTAAACATGGATCGCTGCTCGACTGGGAACCAGTAAAGCTCCTTCATCAGAGGCTTAACGTGGCAGCGCCTGGGTTCTTGATAGATGATTCTGGCAGCTTGGTTTTGTATCAGCTGTAGTCGATAGTCTTGGTTGCATGGGAGGCCTAAATAGATTGCGTTAGCATCTTCAAATTTAACAGGATCAGGGCGATAATGATTTGAATACTGCCTCTCTGATGAAGAATCTTCTAATTTTCCAAAATTTCCGTAATTGGAGAAAACAGAGGAAGTGACCGAGCTTATCTGAGATCTCATGGATAGGTCTGCATCAGATTTGTATACCAAGACTCCTTTATCGTGCTCTTAGGAATAGGTGTAGAACCAAGCTCCAGAGGCCAATGAGCGGGAATCCAGTGGATGAGTTTATTATTGGGGATGATAATCTCGTTTTTTCAGAGTTGAGTTTAAATTGGTTGCGGTTCATCCAGTTCCTAATGAACAACATAATATTCCTTAGAGAATCCTTGGAGTCATCTGACTCATTGATTGTAAAGATCAGCTGCATATCATCCGCATAGTTATAGATTTTTACCTTCATTTGTTGTAGCGTGTGCATTAGGGGTCGAATTAGGTGTTAAAAATATAGGGAGACAGAGGGAGCCCTGAGGTACTCACAATTTATGCTAACAATGGCAGAGCAGTGGGGCAATAGCCAGACTGATTGCTTTCGATCCTTTAGAAAGAATTTCCAGCCAGTTTAAGGCAGCATCTCTAAGACCCGCTGCCTTGTCTTTTCAATGAAGCGTGCAGAAAACTTCTCACCCCTATGGGTTGAGTCATTGAGTGTAGAGTGTTGGTTGAGTTAATTGGTTATCTTGTTGTTTGATAATTTCGAACAGTTTTTCGGTCTGTTTTTGGCAAGGTCGAGCTGTGACCTAAAGTGAGCAGTTTTGGCACTACGGATATGTTTTGTTATACGCACTTCTGGTTGTCCGCAGCTGCTTGAGGTTTGTTATGGAGGAGAGTTTCTCCATGACTTCTCCATCCAGCATCAGTTTGCGTCTCTCCTCGTAGCGGGAGCAATTGAACCAGGGTTTGGAGGGTTTGCAGTGTATCCTTTTGGAGTTGCTTTGGAGCAATTCAGTAGAATATATCAGTCATGGAGTGGATGTAATATTCGGTAAGTTCATCCAGATTTGTCAAGTTAGGGGCCGGAGCTAGTAGGTTATTACTAATGTTGGTTAGATCATTTAAATTGATGTTCCTCAAGTCTCTTGTTTGGCCTTCTGAGTTGTCCTTGTCTAATCAGCACCTTTTCCAAGATGATAAATGTAATTAGGAAATGATCCGACCTGTCACAGGGTGATATGGCATCCAGTTGTATAACGTTGTCTTTAGCAATGATTACGTCGAGGTGGAGCCCTTGATGTGGGTAGGTTCGTTGCAGGACTGGGTTAAGTTTAAGTCAGAAAGAAAAGCCTTGAAGGTGCACAGTAAGGGATCAGTTGCATCGTTCCAGGCGTAAATTGAAATTCCCAGGAAGTTATGGATTACAGTGTTGGTCAGAGTACTAGGATATGGTCTCCATTATTTGTTCTATGAAGAAGATTATCACCTGGGGGATGATAGATGCATGTGGAGTATACAAACTAACTTGTCATTATTCCAGATTTCGATGCCCAGGTCCTCACAGATGGACATCGGAACAGTTTGTGTATGTCTCAAGGTGAGAATTGAGCGAAAGATGCATGCTATGCCCTCCCCCAACTTTAAGAGGTCTATCCAATCTGATAATGTCATATTCGGGGGGAACTAGAATGTCCAAAATTGGTGAGGAGGAGACATTAAGCCAAGTTTCAGTTAAGATCAGGAGGTCAGTTCTTGCAAGAGTATGGAGGTCGACAATATCAGCAGCATGCCTTACCGCTGACCTGCAATTAAGAAGCAATGATTTGATTTGGGATTTAGTTACTACTGCTTCTAGGTGAGATGTGGTGACAGGTAATACATTATCCATGTTCATAGTTCTGAGATTGACACTGGATTCTCTAAATGGGTTAGAGGGATTAGGTTTGATATTGAATGGTGCGAGTGATGAATTACTACAGAGGTATTATAAGACAGTAGAAGGAAGTGAATGTCAGCATCCGACACACGGTCAGTGATCCTTTCGGGCCTGGAGTGGTGATTAAGATGGAACTTGATTTCCAGTGTAGCTTTATCGTGTTTTCCAGGGCCACGAATCTTTTCTCCAGCAGTGTTTAACCCTTGTGGGACGGCTAGGTTGATTAGTCTTAGAGGTCATATAGAGGTTCCAACGCTTCTCCATCTTTATGAGAAGTGTAATAGGTTCTGAGAGACCATCTTTAACTAGTTGAAGTTCATGCTTGAGGGTCTGTCAGCTTATCCTCAATAGGAGGAGGTTTAAAGTGTGGGTGGCTATTCTGAGGGTAGATAGTAATTGAGACCTCTCAGAGGAGGAGCAGTGGTTGGTGGTGTGGATTCCTCATAGGTAAGGAGGTAAGTAGATAGGAGGTGATGGGACGTTGGGGGCTAGTGGTTGGTGTCCTGGAGGTAGAGGTGGAGAGTTGAAGAAGGGAGGGAAGAGGTGTCATGTACTTTCATCGATGGGCATCTTGTGCCGTTGGGCAGTTGAAACCCGGGGGTTGGAGAGTACAGTGTGTGAGTGGGGTGCTCCTTTTGGGGCGAGGTGATGTAGCGGAAGTGTAGTTAGTAGACCTAAATTTCCCCACAGTGTTGTTGTTGAGCGTTTAAGGGGGTGAGCATTGCGCATCAATGACATGTGAGTAACAGGAGAAGGCAAGTCCCCTCCTTTAGTAATAGGGCAGTCATCGATGGGTCTCTTGTGCTGAGGGGCAGTTGAAGCCCAAGGGTTGGTGAGCATGGTGGATGAATTGGGTGCCCATTGGGGCACTAGGTGATGAAGAGGAAGGGTAGTTAAGTAGACCTCAAGATCCCCACATTGTTGTTGCTGAACGTTTTGGGGGGGTGAGCATTAGAGTATCAATGACATGTGAGTGCGAGCAAGGCAAGTCCTCTACGTAGGAACTAGGGAAGTCTTTTATTGTGATCCAAGACCTTGGTCCATCTGCAATGGTTTCATCGTTAGTGCAAGGGGACTGGTCATGCTGAGTCCGAGTAGGTGAGGAAGAGGTGGAGGAGGTGATAGAGGTGGTGAGGGGTTTCAGTGTGGAGGAGAGACTCTGATATGTCAGGGTGGATGGTGCAGTGTTAGGCAAAGTATTTTTAGTCTTCATAAAGATTTTGTCAAACTGTTCAAATTTCGGTCTGATGCTTGCATGAGGATATTCCCATTGTTGACTACATGAAAACTCGAGATCAGCATTGAAGTCTGGTGAGGGGATTATGGCCATTCTGAAACCGTGCAGTGTTTTCCTCATTGGTTTGGAGTGGAACATGGCAGTTAGGACTCTTCTTCAGTAGGCTCTTCTGTTAGTGAAGAAGATTAGGCCGTTAACCACAATGCCTTTTGAGGTGCAAAAGTGGGCATTAGAGACAAGAGTTCGGGGTGTCGTTTGAGTGATTATGTTTGACATACTTAGCAGCGTTTTTGGTTAGGTTGGGGGGGTAAACAATCTTATATGTATTATGACCCACTCGTGACAGCAGGTAATCTTTGGGGTGGGTGTTCTTTGGAGCATGGAGGAGTGGAAGCAATGGTGTGATATGCATAGATTTCTAAGTAGAGAAGTGGAAGAAATATTATGGGACAATTATTTGTGTGGAAATATATTTGTTGCTGGGCTAGTCAAATTTATGTTCTATGTCTAGATGTAACTGATGTCCTGTTTCAAATAGGGAGTACTATTTAATCAAACAGTAGGCATGCTGGCAAGGGACCTACTAGTGTTACAAAGCATCAGGCAGACTGTAAAGGGATCATTTAAACAGTCAGATCTATGATGGGCAACGGAGAAGCACCAATATAATATGGCCGCTCCTTAGAAGGATCACAGTGAATAGTCCTACCTTTCTTATAATGCAGTGTCAAGTTGCACAGAGGCCTCTTTTCCTTTCTATGCATGGGCTAGACTGATAGTCCTATGTCTATTTCACTCAATCTGAAAAACGAGCCATCTTGGAGAAGAGGTCTTCATGTCAGGGCTGGAGAGGAGAGCCCTAAAATGGAGGTTGGCCAATACCTAGCAAGACCATCCCATTTGTGAAATGGCAACAAGAGATCCCCAACAAGCCACAGTATCAGACTTGAGGGCATCATGCAGCGCCGACATCAACTGATGAGCTGGTGCAAACAGCCAAAGATGCTCTGCATCCATATGCCCCAGGACATACAACTCCCTGGCAGCTCGACCGGCAGCACACTCTCTGGGACACACAGCTCACGGGCAGCCCCGAAGGTGGCTTGCGCAAGAGAAGAGCAGCCGGTACTATAGTCAATGGGGGGAGGTCAACACAGAGGATGTGGCCCCATGCAGATGCCCAAAAGAATAAGCCTCGGTCAGCTATTGCTTAGCCAAGCACGCTACAGATCTGCACATGCCCCGGTGTTGTGAGACCTCTCAGCAGCCGCTACTGCAAGGGGGGGACCGCCCAGGAGAAATGGACTTACCCTCCATCTCCGACTGGGTGGTACAGGTCCCCGCTAGGGCTGCTCCCACTGGGATTCAGCAGTCATGCGGCCGACAGTGCCTCATCTCACGACAGCGAGCAGGCTGACAACGCAGAGGAGTTCCGGATTTGTGGGAGGAGTCAGGTGGGACACCCAGGCCGCTGCTATGCTGCGCCGCGGGAACCGGATCCCTCCCTCAAAGCCAGGCAGGCTGGTGAAGGCTCGACTGCAACCGCTGCACCTCAAGGGGAGCATCCCACGGGCCCCAACGATCTCCGGCTGGAGCCGCAGCAGCATTCCAGGTCACGAGGCCAGATCCAGACAACCGTGCAGGCTCAAAGGCCTGTTGAAACTGTTGTGTAGAGAGACCTGTAGTAAGGAAGGATCAAGAAGGCGGAAGAGAGATCGTTGTCGAGAAGAGTCCTGGGGTTCCCACCAATCTGCAGACACATGGATCGGCAGCGTTCCACCATTCACGCCAGCACATGGTGCAAAAAATCTCAAGCAGTGTGGGTTTGTTCAAACATATGGACATCCATAGTGCCGATGGACGTTGCTATGCTATTGTGAGGAGTTAAGACGCGAGGAGAGGGTCTAGACCTGTGTAAATCAATACGGCGGGAGGCATATAGCAAACTTTGGCTCAAGTACATGGCACTGACCAGGGTAATATCTGTGCTACAAAAAATATAATATAGGTGCTCAAACGCCTAACTATCATACCAAATGTATAATACAATTGCTTTTGAGTCCAAAATCTCCACAACCTTAATTTTCATACATGAATCATTTTTTATATGCAATAAATTTGTCAAAATAATGATGAGATTATAGAAAAAAGAATGCCATTATCTCAATATAGTATTTACTAATACCAATCCTCTCTATCTCTACTATATGCCTTACTTCACCGTATAGTACTTTCAACGTAGGTTATAACCATGAAAAACCAACTAATTGGTGAAATTACAGAAAGAAAATACTGCAGTATCTTAATACAATATTAGTAATATGTTTATTTAAGTGTACAAATATAGTCATTGATTCAATGTTTTACTTCAAAATAGGTACAGTCGACTGCATGATTGTCTTCTCCTGATCTTTGGGCCGGTCCCCGATCTCGGTCGTGTAGGGTACCGAATGCGGATCTCGGCTTACGGGATCCGATGTCTGACGCCCTGTTCCCGACCGGTCCGAGACACCCGTCCCACGCAAGCAAGTACTGGTGATCACGGCGTACGCGAAATCCCCGACCGGCTCGGTCCCGGCCCGAATCGCCTCCGACCGACTCGGACAGGATCTTCGACTCAGCACCACGCTATGGAGACGTTCCCCTGACCGGGCAAGTGCGCCGAACAGTCCGACTGGATCTTCGCGCCAGTCCCGGCCTCGAAAGAGCAGTCGGAGCCGGACTTCGGGGTCCGGGAAGTCGGACTCCCTCCTGTACGCGTAGCCACGCGAGTCAGCACACGTGGGGACCCATGGGTCCCCCTACACATGCATGTACGGCACGAAGTGCGGCACTGTCGCTGCACTCCGCTTGCAGGGGGGCTCCTTGTGCGCTGACAAGCACGCATTGAGTCAATGGGAGCCCGTGTACGCGTCGTACGACCGGCTCCCATTGACTTCAATGGGAGTCCGACCGAATAGGTACCAAAATTCAGACACATCACATCGTGCTACAGGGCAACTCAAACGAACACAGTATAGACCAAGTCAAACATTAGAGGACAATTCGACTGCACCTTGCAAAGAACATGAATATGTTAGGCTTAAATCACAACGTTTGCACACAAAGGACAGTCGCCTTGTGAGGTCAGCAGCCCTCAGCTATAACAGCAATAGTAAGCCACAGGATATGGGGCGGCCAATGAGGAGGAGGGGAGCAGTCACCGGCCAACACCGGCGACCGCCGCGGGCACAGGGCCTGCAAGGAGCGCGGGAGAGGCAGCGCCGCTGGTGGGGGTACGTGAGTGGAGATAAGTGATCAAAGGGCCCCAAATATCCACTGGACGGGACCTAGCGGGCAGTAAGTCCCAAAACTCCGATAACAGAGTCTGACACCGAGAGGCGTCCTCCAGCCAACTCTCAGCCTTAGGAGCAGGTCTGCGACCCCAGCACATCGCCACCCTACGCCTGGCCAGGACCAGTAGCATCGCAATGTGGTGTCGAGAAGCATCCGGGCAGAATTTCACAAAGCCAAGCAAGCACAGGGGGGGATCTGGGTGCACAGCAGCACCAGCAATGACTGAAACAATGGAGCACACCGCCCGCCAGAATTCGGAGACCTTAGGGCATGACCACTCTAAATGTGCGAAGTACGCAGCGGGGGCCGCACAACGCATGCAAGTGTCAGTTGGAACAAGCCCTAGTTTGTGTAGCTGAGCAGGGGTGCGGTATAGCCTGTGCAGAAACTTAAAATGTATCAGACGAAGCCTATAATTTGGCGACAGCTTCTTCATCTGGTTACAGCAGTACAGCCAGTCCGCCTGCGCAATGTCCATACCCAGATCCGTGCCCCATGCCCCACGCGCACGATCTGTAGAAATAGAGGTGGACGTTAGAGTAAACACATACAGTTTGGTGACTAGTTTATGTGGGGACAGGGATGTATACATAAAGTCAAGGGCCTGCATGGTAGGTGGGGGCTGAGGAAATGTGGAGTGTAGTTTCCAACAAATAGCACGTAGCTGATAATACAGAAGCGTATCCAACGGGCCTGAGGAGGCAGGAGTGGAGTAAAAAGTATTGCCAGGGTAAAGATCCGCAACTGTCCGCAATCCCAAGCGCGTCGCATGTTTAGACATGCCAGAAGGCTGGAGCGGGGGAAAGTCAGGGTGGTTCACTATTGGCACCGCATTGGCAGAGAGTAGGGGAAGATTGGATATTCGGTGAAGGCCGGACCAGGCCCAGCGCAAGACCTTGACTGTGTCCACCTCCGCCCGCGGACGCACCGCCGGCGCAAACAGAGCCATGGACAAAGGCCAAGGGGAAGCAATATCCGTCTCAACGGCAACGTGGGGTTGATAAGGGGTGGGATGAATCCAGAAGTGGAGAAAGCTGGCCTGAGTGCACAGGGCATAGATCTTGAAATCAGGAGCGCCCATCCCCCCGACAGACATGGGGAGAGTAAGGATATCATATGATACTCTTGGCTGTTTACCTGCCCAGACGAGCGAAATGATGAGGGAGCGCAATTTGCGAAAGAATTGAGTGGTAAGAGGGATCGGAACGTTCAAGAACAGATAGAGAAATTTCGGCAGAACCATCATCTTGGCGACTGCGATTCGGCCTGCCAGGGATAGCGGAAGCCGGCTCCAGGTCGGGATCCTTGATTCCAACCAATCAACTGCACAACTGAAGTTAGATCTCCATAATTCGTCCAGATCCCTACTTAACCAGATGCCTAGATAGCGCGTGGGGCCAGAAGCCCACATAAACGGAAAGTCGGGAGTAAACGGCATAGTGGCATCGGTCAAGGGGAATAACACCGACTTGCTTCAATTTACTTGAATCCCGGAAAGTCCACCAAAACGTATGATTTCCCGGACGAGGGGGCTAAGGTTTTCCTGCGGGTTACGGACGTACAAGGTAACGTCGTCCGCGTACATGGATACGAGGAGGGAACAGGCCGAGAAACCTATTCCCCTGTGGGTGTGGTGCTGACGGAGCCTGGCGGCCAGGGGCTCCATCGCTACGGCAAAAAGCATAGGCGATAGTGGGCATCCCGGCCGAGTGCCCCGATTGATACTAATAGGGTCAGAGACCTGGCCATTAATGCGGAGACGCGCCAAAGGGTTGGTGTAAAGGAGCATGATCTTGCGTATGAACATCATGCTGAAGCCCATGCGTGGCAAGAGGTAGAAGAGGAAGGGCCATTCTAGTGTGTCAAACGCTTTTGTGGCGTCCAGCAAGGCCGCCACCGCAGGGAGGCAGGGATTAATTTGGTGGAGAGCTGAAAAAATTGTGCAGAGATTGTGCGAGGTAGCTCTACCAGGAATAAAGCCCGTTTGGTCTGGTAGAGCAATGAGAGGCATGAGCAACAAAAGTCGGGAGGCGATTAATTTGGCAAAAATGTTATTATCAATATTTATTAAAGAGAGGGGGCGGTAGGAATCGCGACGGTCAGCCGGCTTGTCGGGTTTAAGAAGCAGCGTTATCATGGCTTCACGGAGAGACTGGGGGAAAGAACCAGTGTCGAAGGATTCGTTATACATGGCTGCCAAATGTGGTACTAGGAGGTCTGCATACGTTTTATAGAATGAGGCAGGTAAGCCATCAAGGCCGGGGGCCTTTTCGCCGGGAAGGCTGCTGATGGCGGCAAGTATTTCCTCCCTGGTGAATGGTTCATCCAGGAATTCCCTGTGCTGGTCTTCAAGCCAGACCAACGAGATAGACTCAAAATATTGATCGAAATCCTCCCGAGATGGGGAGGTACCAGCAGAATATAACTGGGAATAAAAGTCGAGAAAGCGGGTCTTAATCTCCTCAGGGGAGGTGGTTCTAGATGAACCCCCATCGCTAAGAGCCGTGACGTAGGAGGCAGCGCGCGGAGGGCGAAGGAGATTGGCTAAAGTACGTCCCGGATGGTCACCTTCACCGAAACGGCGCGCGCGACCCTCCCTACCCAAAAAGGAGAGCTCGCGATTCGCCTCCTCCGAAAATTCCGTGTGCTTTTGACGGATTCGGGCTAGCGTATCAGGACTAGGGTGCGCCGCCTGAGCGGCATCCAGATCTTTTATGTCCGTCTCGAGCTTGGATAATGTGGAGCGGATGGAGCGAAGAACACCAGCCTGCTTGGAAATACATTCACCCCGTATGACGGCCTTAAAACCTTCCCAGAGGACAGACGCGGAGTCTACGGATCCCGTATTTAAGTCGAAGTAATTAGTGATGGCAGTGTGAATGTCCGCACAAAAGACAGTGTCCCGGAGGGCGTTTGGGGGGAGACGCCACGTAAACGCCCGTTGCGGGGAGTGGGGAAGGTGGATGCAGAGCCGGACCGGCGCGTGGTCGGAAAAGGTACGCGCCATATGAGCGGCGTCAGTAAGCCAAGTCAGGACGTCCGGAGAGGTCAACCAGAAATCAATGCGTGACCAACAGCCCCTCGTACTGGTGACACAGGTGCCCTCACGGGTATCTGGCCGAAGGTGTCGCCAGGCGTCGTACAGAGAGTTGTCCGTTAGAATAGACAGAAGAGCCGAAGTAGCGCGCGGGTGAGACATGTACGAACCAGACCGGTCAAGTGATGCCGATAGGGTGATGTTGAAATCCCCTCCCCAGACGATAGCCGCAGGGCCACAAGCAGAGATGAGGTGCCACACATGCTTGAAAAAATCCGGGTCGTCCGAATTGGGGCCGTATACCGCAGCGATCGTAACGGACTGTGCCAGCAGCGATCCATGAAGAATTACATACCGGCCTTCGGGATCGACATGTACCTGCGCGGTGTGCCAGGGAAGACCCCTGCGAATTAAAATAGAAACACCCCTGGCGTATGAAGAGTAGGTAGAAGAGTGTGATTCCCCCCAGTAACGTGCCCGGATTCTAGTGAGGGAGTTTGGCATCAGGTGTGTCTCCTGTAGGAGGCAAATGTCGTCTTTGTGTCGCTGTAAGCGGGAGTGGATCAATCTGGCCTTACGGTGATCGTTCAGACCCCGAACATTCCAGGTCCAGCAAACAGTGTAAGTCATGAGGAGGTGGTCCCAAGCGTAGCAAGATGCAGGATAGGTGGGGGAGCCGCAGGCCGGTGCAGTGAGTACATCAGGGGGAACCCCCAAAAGGGCAATTCAGGGGGGGTGCGCGGGCTTCAGACTGACAGACGTGGCGCTGAGGTGCAGAGCGCGTCGGAGAGCAGAGGCAGCACCCCGTGTACCCCGACCCGGTGAGTGCAACAAGCAAGCAGGGAGAAAGATTAGAGGAACAGTGTAAACATGGAATGTGGATAACAGTAGACTCGAGTCAAGACGAGGCATGAAGCACAGTACAGTGTCGTGATCAAGGCTTGTGAAGGCAAAACTCAACAAACACAAAGTGGCAAAATAAAGCCACCACCCCAATATAGGAGCCAAAAACCCCAAGAAGAACCCCCCCACCACATCCCATCCCAACCAACCCAGGCAAAGAGTACCCTCCGACCCCACACCCACACCAACCCCCCAAATAGGCTGAGCAACCCGCCCGCCCCACCCCAGGGACCCACAACTGGGAAAGGGAGGAACGTTTGGAGAAAAGGGAATCATCCCGTAGGGGCATGGCAGGGCTAGGCGAACACCCCCGCTGTGAAGCAGGGTGGCCAAGCTTGGGTCGTTTCAGGAATCACTCAGGAAAAAGAAATTAATAAAACAATAAAGTCTGCACAGTCAATCATTGTCACTAAGGCGGTCAGCGCCATCATGCTGAGATTTAGAAGGGGAGGTGCGGGCCTCCTTGTCCAGTTTCTTGGCGTATGCCAGGGCCGCTCCCGAATCCGGAAAGACCAGTGTCTTGGCGCCCCAACGGACTCTCAGTTTCGCTGGATAGGCCAGGGAGTATGAGACCTCATGCTTCTGCAGGATGCACTTGGTGGGGAGGAATTCTCTCCGGGCAGCTTGAACAGTGAGGGTATAGTCCGGATAGAAGGAGAGTGTGTTACCCTGGTGGTTGATGGTGCCCTTGTCTCGTGCAGCACGAAGTATGGCGTCTCTGTCCCGGTAATTCAGGAGTTTGGCGATGATGGGGCGTGGAGGAAGCCCGGGACCAGGACGCGGACCCAGAGACCGGTGTGCCCGCTCGACAATGAACACCGGGGAGAGGACATCACCGAAGAGCTCCTTGAGTAGTTGCTCCACAAAGTCCTCCATCCTTGAAATGTTGGTGGACTCCGGAAGTCCCGTGATGCGGAGGTTGCTCCGGCGGGAGCGGGCCTCCAAATCTTCGTTCTTTTCCCGGATGACCGCTAGGATCTTGTCCATCTGGAGTAATTTCTGGCGGTCCTGGGTGGCGGCATCCTCGGCGTCTGACACTCTGGACTCGACGTGGAGCAACCGATTGTCATGGGAGTCAACGCGGGCCTTTACTGGGTCCAGACGGGCAGAGAGTTGGTCCAACTGAGTCGCGATGCCAGTCACTGTAGATTGAACATCCAGCATGATTGCCTTGAGGTCGTCCGCCCGACCTGGGGGGGCGTCCATAGTGGCAGCAGAGCCGGCACCCTCGGATCCAGCACCGTCCTTGCTGGAGGACCTTCGGGGCTCGAACGCAATCCTGGGCTGCTTCGGATCTGTTTTCCCCATGATGAGGGGTCCAGTCGGAAGGGGAGAGGCCCACGCGGGGCAGGAGGCGGTCAATCCGGACCAGAGGGCGCCAGCCGCCGACAACTGACAATATGAGGAAACCAAAGTTCAGCCGGGCCCCCAACGATGAAGGCCACCAGAAACCGTGGAGAGGCACCTCGAGCAGTGGAAAAGGCAGTAGCTATTCGAGGAGAAGAGGTGGAGAGGCCAGCAGTGTCGCCGCAACGCCGGGCAAAGGAAGCAGGCAAGCGAAGGACCAGGCAGGCACCAGACAGGTAGTCCACAGGCGGACCCCGGACCGCAAAGGTCGTGGAAGTAGAGGCCAGGGAAGATGCAGCAGGGCAGGTAGTCAACCCACCAGAAAGTAGGGTCCAGGATGGCCACTCCGCCCGCCTCAGGCCACGATTCCAGGCCGCAGCCCACAGAAGGCAGGAAAGGTGCCGGGCACACCACAGGACACGAGGGGCCAAGCCAGGCCAGAAGGGACCACCAGTCGCAGGGCGTCGAAGCAGAAGGGCACCGGGGGGTATTTACCCCCCCAGAACGCAGAAGGGCCACAGTGCCTGGCAGCGTTAGAGCAGGAGAGCCACAAGGAGCGACATACTTATGAGGGCCCCCCGGTGCGGAGAGATCAAGGTGGTGTTGGTGCGGGGGCGGGCACGCCAGGCCCCTGCGGCGTCCCCCGGAACGTGAAGGGGCCACAGGGCCAGGCAGTGTCGAAACAGGAGCACCTCAGGGAGCTTCACACCTTTGTAGGCCCCCGTTGCGGCGAGAGCAGGGTGGTATTGGTGTGGGGGCGGGCACTCCAGACCCCCACGATGCCCCCCCTGGCAAGAACAAACAGGTAGGAAACAGTAGCTAGGCCCGATCGCGGGAGCACGGAGCTCCAGGGCCGGGGGACGCCAGTGCCGATGATGCGCCAGGGGCTGGAGACGGTGGTGCAGTCCACGGGCAGCGCCCGCATAGCGAGGCAGATCGGCGACCGGAGGGGAGGGGAGCGCGCCCGCCAAACAGAGGCAGCACTGGCAGGGAGCCACGGGGGGCCCGCCGCTCACGTCGCCCAGCCCGGGTGCCTGCGCCAGCAGCAGGTAGCAGCCTGGGAGGCCCCCCAGCATCAGCGCCCACGACGCGGCACCCCGGGCCGGGCGGAACAGCCCGCGGGGCCCCTACCCCGCCAGCAAGACCAAAGAGGCAGCGCAACTCACCCGAAGTCTGCCGTCGATGCCACAGGAGCGGGCCACGGCCGCGGGCAGCGACAGGGAGTCTCCACAGTCAGCGGCGAGGAAGGCCGAACCTCAAGGGGCCGGGGAAGTAGGCCAGGCGTCCGCACCAGATGGCTGCTCTCCGCCGCAGAGATGAGCTGGAGGACAGCGAAACGATCAGTCTGCGCCTCGCGTTGTGGGGAGTTCAACAGCAGCGTTGATGTGCAGAGCAGGTAAGAATTCCTGCATGATTATGCCGGATTATCGAGCTTGGCCGGCAGAGCCCACTCAAAGTGCGGCCATCTTGCAGCCGGCCAAGCCACGCCC
>CAWUFW010029610.1:0-18722 GCA_963921515.1 Calotriton arnoldi
CTGACAAGATGTGAACTCTAGTCACTCCAATGGCCAGTGTTGTGGGACTGTCAGCTTCGGAGACATCCCTGCTTAGATAGACTGATTTTCAAGAAGAAGAGGGACCAGAGGAGTATGCACTTCAAAAGAAGCAGAACCCTAACATAAAACTTTAAAGACTCAGACCCTAAATCACATTTGGTGTCTGGAAAGAATGGGCAGTTGAGACCTTAAAAAGTGTCATCTGCCTAGAAGCCAGATGGGCTTGCTATGGGGAGAAAGCAGGCCTTGGAAAGGGAGCCAAGGCCTGCTAGTCTCCCTGCTGGGTGAGGATATGTCACAAAGGGAATCCAAGACCACCTGCCCTGGAGCCTGGAGCTCCAGCGCCTGTCTTCTTGCCAAGACCAGTGGGCCCTGTGGGGAAGAGAGAGCATTGGAGAGGGAATGAGTTCCACTGGGGAGCCCTATCGAGTGGACTCCCAGTGCAAGGTGTGAGGAAATGGCTGCTGCACCGATCAGGTTGTTGCCCGTGCTTAAGACTGGGGCAGCCAACCCCATAAGCAAGGAGAGGGCCACCCTGAAGATAGCCATGTGAAAGACTGCGAAGCGGTAAGTTCTGAAGGGCCGAAGTCTTGTGTGGTAGCAGTGCAGCGACCCCGTATGCCTGGAGGGGCTGTCATGGTGAAGACTGCCATGCAGTAAGGGCCGAAGCCTTGTGCAGTAGCAGTGCAGTGATCCTGAATGCCAGGTGGGGCCGCCGTGGTGAAAGACTGCTGTGCGGTAAGGGCTGAAGCCTTGAGCGGTAGGGATACGGCGCCCTCGTAGATGGCCCGGAGGGACCACCATAGATAACTTTGCAGTATTGACTGGGCTAGAGCCTGTGGACAGTGAGCAGTAATTATCCCATGTGTCAGAGGAGGTCAGAGGAGGTTACCAGAAGCACTAAGGACTGTGACTTGTTCTTTGTTATTGGAGAAGCGAGGATGCCATGGGAGCACCGTCACCCAATATTGGGACCCAGAACAGGATTGTCGAAGCCAACCCCCATTGGGAGTAAGTGAAAACTTGTCTAGCAGGGGAAGCCTCAAAAACCTCAGATCGCTGCAGGAGTGCGACAGCGAGGGAGAAAGCCTGCACCCACTGAGTGCAGCTGTTGAGTCCACTGGCAGCCGACTCACCTGACTTAGGGGCCGATTCCGATCTTGCTTGGTAAGCCCTCCGTGAGATTCGGACCTGGAGGGCTTTCCAAGCGAGGCGTGCTGTGTGAGTCCAACCGAGCGAGTACGATGCAACCGCATGGTTACGGACTCAGTTCGGCCGGACTCCCATAGCACTCTATGGGAGCTTGTGTACGGACATGTACACAGGCTTCCATAGCAAAAAAGGGTGGGTGGGGAAAAGCGTACACCTTGGCGGGCACCCCATTGTGCCTGCCACACTGTGCATGCTTGGATCGGGGGACCCATGCGCACCCCCCCGTAGCCGATTCGGAGTGCTCTGGGTGAAGGGGGACCTGCTCTGGCCCCCCGAAGTCCGATTCCGACAGCTGCTTACACTCGCTGAGACCGAGTCGATGCAGCTGTCTGAATCGGGCATCCTAAACGATTTGGTCGGCGTGGACACGATCTTCGCATCGTACTTGGTCATTGTAATGGGGGGCGATTTGGATGGAAAGATAGGCTCCGAAACGGATTTGCTCTTTACGAATCCCGTTTGGAGGCCTTCCTTACGAGATCGGAATCGGCCCCTAAGATGGGAGCCGCTGCTTGTGCCCGTGGACAGGGTGCACTCCAGAACTCTGAGCGCTTCCCTCATGCTGGTGCGGATAAAACTTCTTTCAGGCCTAACAGCCCAGGGAAACTTGCTGCAAATTTGAGCGTGTGTGTGCTCGATCACTGTTCACTTGAACAGGGAATAACCTTGATTGATAACGCAAGGAGTGAGTGGGACAGGGAATTGCCAGAGACACCAGAGCCCCGACCTCATGGGAGGACTGTGTAAATTGTTTGTGAATTGTGTATTCTTTCTTTGTATGGGTAGCGTTAGAAAAAAAATATTCTTTTTTCATAACATTAAGTATTTGGCTTGACAATTATTTTTTGCTGAAGCTAGGCGCATTTTGAGTTGTGAGCCCATGTTCACTAGTCTGTATTCACACCTCTCCCAGAGGGAGCCTTGGACTGCTCGGATCATGCATACCCTGAGAGGTACGTGCAGAAAGGGTACTTGGCGCAGTTACTCAGGATCCATAGTAAGTCAGACCCCGGGACATCAGGAGTAAAAGGGCTCAACCAGCACAGTTGGGCTCAGTAGTACCAGTGTGCCCCGTGGCCCTCTGAAAGGGGTTCAGACAATCAATTTGCATTTTACTAATGATCTCCAATCATACCCCTAGGAGAGTGCACAAAACCTTCTCTTGCATTCTCTCGAAAAATTAAAGCTGTGAACACATTAAACTGTGTTGTCCCTTGATATCATTGCATTGTAGAGTCTGTCTTTTGAGAATTAATGCTCCTCCCAATGGAACTAAGTGTAATTATAATCTTGTAAATTGAATTGTGCAATGGTAAAGTTCAAAATTTGTGAATGCTCAACCTCTCTTGTTTTTCAATCCTCTCAATCATATTTTTAAGATCTGCTGGGCTACCAATGGAGAACCCCCGCATCACATGAGAGGTAGAGACATAATTAGAAATTCACCATTGCTGACCTTGGAACCTAATCGCATACCAATTTATACCATTAAGTTAAGTAAGGTTTTACTTTTGCCTGGTAACAATGGTATGGCATTTTGCAATGCAGTCCATAAAAAGATCCTATGGATCAAGTAAAAAACTGCGAAATAATTGCTCTACTGGAAATAGTCGGCAGATTTATTCATCAAAAGCAATTAGAAACTTGAGCTAACACAAACAAAATAATGAGTTTTTACTAAACTAGATCCTCAAGAATTGCTCAACAATAGATAATGTTACAACCTTGTCAATGATGTCAATGTTAGCAATGAAAGCAAAGCAAAATCCTAATGATCATCTGTTTGCTTGTTATGTTGATTTCAAAGCAGGGTTAGTCGGGTAAGACTTTGGACTAAATTGAAAATGTGGGAAATTCATTTTTCTTTGTAAGATATAATTATCAAATTGCATAGAGAGATTGGGGTTAGGGTTACACTGTCTTACAGAACAAGGTAACAAATTGCAGCAGAACTGCATCTTAACCCCTCTTTAGCAGGTCTTTCCCAGTATCAGGGAATTGTCAATACCTTCCTCCCTAAGCTTGGTAATATTGACACATATGCTGCTGACCTGGCTTTATTATCATACATTTCAGCTGGCTTATAGCGACTCGTGATAAAATACAAAGTTTCAGTTAGGATAATTATTTAGTGGTCAAGTTATCTACAACCAAAATTATTATCTTTTGCTTAAAAATTTGAAATGTTCATATTTTATTGATAATGCTACATTCAACTAGTAAGTGACAATGCATTCTTTGGTAATAGTTGTGTCCCAGGATTCAACTAAAATCACCAATCCATCAATCTGGAAACATCGCTTTATTCTAACTAGATTTTTAAAGCAGTTCAATATTTATAGAAGGAGAGGCATAAGGAAGCTTTAGCATCAAAACTGAATCACGTATGACATAGGGCTCTGTTGTTAATTAAATAAACTAAATTCCAAAATTGACTTTGTAGCCTGCAATTTTATATACTTACTGTTGTCATGACTTGCCAGAAGCCCCAAAACGTCAACTGTGCCTTACAGCTAAACTTGGTGTCTTCCACTGCCATAGAGGAGCAATATGCTAACCACTATATAGTATCCTGTGGTTAGCAACATTGACCTCACTGAAAGCCATTACTGGAAAAGTTCTTTAAATGGGCTTTGAATCAGAAACCGAAACTTACTGGTATTTCTCTAAAATATTGGAAAAAACTATTCAGTACATTACAAGGACTGTGCGCCCTGGCAATGTTTTAGCTAAAACTAGATTTAAAGGAGTGAGTTAGATAGCCATTATAAGAAAGTTGATTTTTATTTGGGGTGGGTGACTGTCCATCTCAAGGAATAACAGCACTCCTTGTTAAAGTTGCTAAATTAACCTGAAACCCCCTCCCCCCGGGAAGCCATGGCACAGAGCAGACAGGGTTACATTAGGGCCATTTGGAAATCATTCAGAACACCAAGGAATAATAATCCCAAACAGCAAAACAGAGTAAAATTTACTGAACAAATTCAGCCAAAACAACAAAAATCCAATATGGGGAAGCAGAGAGAATGTTTAAGGTTTGAAGTAAAAAAATAGCGCGAAAAAGCTGAATAGCACTAATGATAGCCCATGGAAGCAGTAAACTGCACCATATACTATAGCCTTATTAAAAAGTTGATTGTGCCAATCAGGTTTAAATCCACGTGTTTAAAGGAGAGAGAACAGGCACTTTACTCTTGTTTAGCAGGGGTAAAGTGCACAGAGCTTTAAAACCAGCAAAATAGATAGGGTAAATATTGGGGGGGAGGGGATATTATGGAAAATACATCACTTAATCAAGATCTTGCTAACATCAGAAATTATGTAGGTGCAGAGTATACAATAACATATTACCATAAGTATAAACTTGTTGACCTGGATTTTAATGTTAAATCTTTTGAAAAACAATTTTTTTGCATTTGGCTATTTGTATTCCCTTATAAGTCAATTTGCTATTTCCTGGTCAAATATTCCAATGTTTGAGTGCAATATGTGTCTCTGCAAAATTATATAAAGACAATTGAATGTATCTTATTAACATGTCCATTTTTTATATTGCTAGAGAGGAAGCCGTTATTGCCACTGATTTTTAGGGAAAAATGTACATATAAGCAAGCAATTAAATTATGTTTCACGGTGGATAGCAACTGTATTTTAAGCTGTGTTGTTACATTTAAGTCACAAACTACTGTAGAACTTCAAAAAGTGTTTGCTGTACTCTAATATAAATTAGAGGTCAGTGATTAACTACAATTTGCCGATATTATTTACCAATTTTTATTGTTATATGTAATCATGGACACGAATTGGAATTCTTGACTATCGACTTAATCTTTAAATGTACAGGACGTGTTGAAAAGTTGTTATATATCCTGGGTTACAGCTTCTGTATATTTAGGAAGGCTTGAACAGTCCCTACTTTAATTTAATATTGTACATGTATTTTTATGATGTTTTACATTCAAGTGTTTTTTTTAAATTCAAGCAATAGACATACACAATACTCAAGTTTCTCCTTATTCCTTTTAATGCGTAGAGAAGTTCTTGAATGAAACCTTTAAGATACTATGCTGAAAATACGTTTTGGGGACAAACAGGTGGCTGGACTGCAACAAAAGAAATCTTGGTGAACACTGATATTTTTAGAAGATATATTTTCTAAGTGGTGTGAGAGGTAGTTTGTTGCATTTTCTTAGTAGTTCTCCAGTATCACTCCTTAGTTTCATCTCATAAGCCCTAAACAGTTCATCCCGTTTGCATGGTTTTCACCCGGCAACCTGAAGACAGATTTACTAAAAGTTCATGCAGTATGACACAGCAAGGCAAGTGGCTGTGCTGCGTTGCATGAACGGGAGAGAGTTTAACACGCCATATTTGCCTAGATATGGTGCTGTTCAGCTCTTTCCCTGTGCTGGTACACTTGTGGCTGCCTGGCGCCAGCACAGGTACTCTTGCATCATAACACCAGTGTGCCTGTGTAATGGGCAAGATTGTATTTGTGCAGGAAGCAAATAGCTTCTTGCACAAAAACAATCCTTAGAGGCATATTCCTCTTTCCATATGTGTGCTGCAGAATGGGAGGAAAATACCCATGACACGTGGAGGGACATCATACTAGGACAAGCAGCGCCCCACAAGAGAAGTGGAGACCAGGGCATTTGCTGCTCTAGCAGGCTGGTGGGCCCTAGACCCATGTTTTAAATGACTCTGTACGTTGTTTCCATATTTATCTCTACTGTGGCAAACATCTCCATATATATATATGTGTGTCTAATCTCTTCCTGAATCCCACCCTGAACACCAAACCTATTTATCATTTTCAATATAAATTCCAAATTATGCAATCAAAAATGTTCTGTGTCAATGGAAATCACAGCTAAAAAGTACATTGTTACTGATAGTAGTAGCAGTGGAACCAGCTAACACTGAAGTGAGGTGTAGTAACTGTCAACTGGGCATAAATCCAACTTGGTCACGGTATATCAGACCATCATACCAGGTCGACATCATACAAGCCTACTTGCACACTCACGGCTACAGTGCAATGTAGAAAGAATGTCTAGACTTTAGCATTCTGAGAATTTTTAAAACATAGAAACTTCCACTATCTTTCTTTTATTACTCCTCACAACCAGATAGATAGTTTCGTCTTACTACTGTGAGGGGTAATGCAATAGTTCTTTAAGGTACACTTTTCAGAGTAACATAAGAAATATGAAAGAATCAGTGGCATTAGGTTGAGCAACTATCTATCCATTTCCACCTCCAAATGTTCACTAGAACCATGTTCTGTCTCCTAGATAATCCTATTGCAGAATGATCTGAGATGCTCCTCAGATAGTAATATAGTAGATAGCAAGACAGTACATAGAAAATACTATATACCTGTACAATTATGTTATGAAAATGTCATGACAATTATATTTTGCAAGAGTAAAATAATTTGTTCCATCTTTAAGGTGCCACAGAGTATTGGGACTATTCACAAACTAGATTTTGTACTACATTTATTAATGCCACAATAGTACTACTAATGTACTACTAAATGCTATTCACAAAAATACGCCAGGAAGTTCCGCCCCTACCTTTCCTATATTGTTTTGTGTGCAGATCTCCGCCCTAACTGCTTAGTCTCCGTACTTGTAAGTATACAATTTAGTAGTAAATGAGAAGGGACAGGTAGGTGTTGCTGGAAAATGGTAAATATTTACTGCTAATCGGGAGGGATTAAGAGAGGGCTAGAGAGGGGTTTAGGGAGAGATGAGAACCCACCCACAAAAGAGTAAACCCATTCCTATTCACAAACTGCTCAAAAATTACTACAGCCAAAAGGACCCAAAACAGTCAGAAATGTACTCCGGCTTGGAGTTGGGGTGAATCCAGCACCATACAGGCCAAACACTGGTACTGCAACACTCCTCCCATAGAAAATAAACTTTTGTACTTTTTTCAATACCTACTATTGGGACCCTATGGTAAAGTATAGGGAAAAGTAAAGGCGTTTCTTAAACTTGAAAACAATTAGTAAAACTTTTTTTATGTTAAATATTAATATAATTAATTGTATATATTTATTTTAAATTTAGACCAAAATAAAAAAAAAATGTTACAACATAAATACCTTATTTGAAATATATTCAATTTCATGAAAATAATTTTTCTGAAGTTGAAATTATAAAAACTCCCTCCTAACACAGTAAAAATATTCTTATTCTGTATTAATAATTATTAAAAGTGAGGTATAGAATTAATGAAAAGTAATTTAAATAAATTTTAATAAAAATAATACTACACTAATTTTCAAATTAAAAAATGTGAATACTTTCTTTAACTTCAATTATCTTTTTTCATATTTTTAATTATTTTGCATAATTGAATTTAATTTACCATTGATTCTTATATGGTGCTGTATTGTAAGTCCCTGCCTCTATTATATTCTATGGGAGGGTATTGCAGTATCAGTGGTTGGCCATGTGTGGTGCTGGACTTACTACTACTCCTTTTTGGCTGTAGTAACTTTACGCTCATAAATTTGGCACCACCCCCTGTTTCAGGTGGCAGAGACATGTAAGTCTATACCTTTGAGCAACTTTACACTAAGTGGTGATTAGCTCATAGTAGAAAAGTTGCTCAAAAGTGTAAGAGTAAGCTTACAGCTGTAGATTTACTCATGTGTATGTTTACTATTGTGAATAGGCCCCTATGTATGTATCTATGTACATACTAAAGTGCAAACCTATTTAGAGAGCACGTCCTTAATTTAATCATACTGCTTAGTTCATTATTGTTTCATCATACTACTCTTATTTCATCGCACAGGACATAGAAAATCATAACTTCTTTAGAACTTTTCTCTAAGCATAAACATCTTCCTTTGAAGCCACTCTCTTCCTTCCAGCTTATTCCTGATTCATCAAAAACAGCCTCACATATTTTCTTACTACTAAACCTATACATTAAATGAAAATCTTATTTTTCCCTTAATAAAGTGTGTGACCTACATCTTCACTTGTTTTTGCTTGTCCCCCTTTTGTGACCCCCATTTACCTTTTCCAATGGGGACACCCTCTGAAATGCCTTTACAGCCCCCTGTTACATCTGTTCAGAGAATAAAGTAGACACAATACCAGAAGCCAAAATGGAAGGAACGTTGTTTGTGTTGTCAGGTAGCACATGCTGAGGCACCATGCACATAGCATGGCTGAGTCTCTCCCTTTTACTGTGACTAGGAGTTTAAAAAGTGGCCTTAGATAAACCCCCCCTCATCCAAATTCACAGAGAAAGGCCCCTGAAAGAAGATTGTCAAAAGAACTGCATAAATATTAACTAAGTAAACCTTAATGCAAACACTGATTCATAAATGACACTCTAAGACTCTTTGAGATTTTAATGTTGGGTTTGTTGTTGTTGCTATTTCATTAGAGTGATAAGCTGTGATGATTAAATATAGGATAGCAAATCATGCCACATTTGGTGCAATAAAGTTTGATAGCATTTAGATGGAGTCTAACACACTTTGCTAAGTTTGCCCTGTAAAGTTGCTTGAACTGATCCTGATGAATATGCTAGTATGCTAAAAAAAAAAAAGCTGACTCCATGAATGTGGGGGAGGCTGTGTATATGTTACATGCCAAGAGGTGACACCCCGATGATACAGATGTTTGTTTTAAGCTGAAAAACAAATAAAATATGTATAAAAAAGCCCTGCCGGGACTGCCCTGAAGTTTCTGCTCTAGTGCCTGCTCAGACCGCTGTTCCGCAACCTGCCTGTAGTACAGGGCAAGAATGGTGGCAGCGGCATTGCAGCATGCTGCGCTGGGCTGAAAATTCCAAACCTTTGCTTCTTCTTCGCTTGCCAAGTGAACACCATGATTTTCAAACTGAGTGCATGGTCAAGCCTCATAATATGCCAATTCCTAGACGGTTGTCTGTCCATAGCATGTTATCTGAGCATCTCAGTTCAAATTGAAGTAAGATCTTTTTCTTCTGGTGTCAGTTCCTATTAGAACCATACCTAAAGAGTCAATTTCATAACAATACCAGAGGCTAGCATTAAAATTATCTTCTTTTAATGTCACTCCTGCACCAACTTCAACGTATTAGCATGATGTCATAATATAAATTAAATCTAGAATTCGAACACAACCAGTTTCTAAATAAGCCCTTGTCTCCAGAATCCTCTTTCTCTTTTAAATGCTGCTCCCGCAAGATAAGTATATTCTTTAACACTCTGAGATATGTTCATCTGGGATGTTTTTAATTTCTGGAAGCAAGTTCTTGCTATGCAGGAAAATCAGAGTGCACAGGCACTGAAAGTAGGGGTGCTAGGGGTGCTGTAGCCCGCCCAAAATATTTATGCTGAGGTTCAGGAGGTGAATCAACAATAAAGATGCGTTTTTATCTTGTGTCATTTCCTGTGCGTTCAAAAATACAGGTCGAATGTCAATCTATGTATTCTGACAAATTACTGCTTATTTTTAACATGGAAATTGGTGTATACTCTTCTTTCTCTGACTGTAAATTGAGAGTCACTTGTAAAATAAACTATATGACAATTTTGTAAGGGTACAGGGAGTGTGAAAAGATTGATTGTAGAATACCAATTTTTTTTAACACAATTATTTTTAAATATCTGTAAATTAACTCTATACATTGCAAAATATATTAGCAGTTATGAATGTACAAGCAAAGCACATTTTTTGTCATTCTTAAGTGTGATGGACAAACATTTCAATAGGATCAAAACAAATCAAGACACTTTACTTGGTGAAACACAAATGATAAATATTCGCTGAAACCCAATTTCCATGCATTATCTTTTGTGTGCTCTATGGTTTTATCAGTACGGCTGGGCTATTGTGCAAATTTTGGGCCATATGTATCAAAGTTAGGTTTTGCGATTCTCAAATAGCACATTTTTGAGAATCGCTATTTGAGGATCGCAAAACACGATGTATGTAGGATTTGCAAACAAATTTGTGAATCCTACATATTCCTAATTGCGAATCGCAAATTGCGATTCACAATTAAGGGATACCTTCCCATGCATTCCAATGGGCCTAGAGGCCCATAGGAATGAATGGGATGACATTCGCAATTTGCGAGTACCCATTTGGTACTCGCAAATTCCGAATGCAATTTCAAGGGTGCAGGGGTGTGAAAAGGACACCCTGTTACACCCCTGAAATGAGCATGGGTGCACATGTGGCGCACATACATGCCCTTTGAGAAATGCAACAAAGTGCATTTTTCAAGGAAATCGCAAATTACCACCAACCTGTAGTTGGTGGTAATTTGCGATTCCTTAAGCCATACTCGCACAACTTGGGTGCTTCATACATTGCATTTAAGGAATCGCAATTTGCGATTCCTTAAATGCATCATAAATAGGGAATCGCAAATTTTGCGATTCCTTATTTTACGAGTGGGTTTGTGTGTGATACATTGCACACAGCAAAGTGCGATACGCAAACGCTGAAATTCTGCGAATTTCAGCGTTTGCGATCGCAATTTCGAAGGATACATATGGCCCATAGTGCACATTTCAGTGGAAAATTTGCAACCACACCATGCTTTAGTAATATATTTGCAACAGTGAGCTCCAAAATGCACCCCGGCTACTTACGTTTACCCTTACCATTCTCCTGATGAATGGATGTGGTTATGTCGTTACACTTGCCCTTTGTGCGACACTTGGATCTTTTACAATCCCTATGGCTTCAGTGATGCAACACTGATGGCAGCACCCCCAAGCTGAAAATTGTTCCAGCACCACTGCCAGAGTATGTGTTTTTTTCACAATACAGGATTTATATACAGTGAGCCTTTGTTTTCAACACACAAGTGCACAAGTGATCATACACTTGGCAGCATTATTTAGCTTTTAGGTAGGTGCAGCTCTAGATTTTATTAATCTGTATGGTCCTGCTTAACGAAAGAGTGTAGTTTACAAAAGAATTGGAGGACTGATGCTGGTTGTTTTGGCTTGAATGCTCCATTATCCCAGCCAATCTGTCAGGTCGTGAAGGTGTGTGCGTCATTGCGTTTACATCTTCCGAATATTTGGCATCCATTTTGATTTGGGCAATATTTCTTTAACTCTAAATTAGGTGTGCATGCACAAATGAGGAAAGCATTAGCCCCAGCCACTAGTGGGTCGCACCTGAAAGAGCAGGAGCATTCTAGTCTTGGCCGTTGGTAATGACAAGATTTAACCATCGGAGAAGATTGTGACAATCTTTGGGTAAAATAAGGTTATTTAGTTAACAGTAGGATACTTAGATTTTTACAAGATGGCAAGTGAGCCAAAGGATCCTACTATAGAGATTCCAGAATGAGTAGTTTCTCAGGATATCTTAAACAAACGAATTATTTCAGAATTGAAGTCTTCAAAGGAGGCAATTGCTTCTGTTTTGGGAAAAAAGAAGACGGATGCTAACTCAGAGGATGAACATTGGACATTATGTGAGGATGAAAGGATTAAGGAAGAAAAATGCACTTTCAGAAGGTTAAGCATTTGGAAATTAAGCCTAAGGGCTTAAAGGAAAGAGCTGGCTTAAATGCCAATACAGAGAAGGTTGCCTCTGGCAGCACCCGTGAGAAAGATGTCCCTGGAGACACGCAAAGAAATTTGGAGAGTAAAAATGTAGAAAATTTAATTGGGAAGTATTTTGAAAAGGGAAATGTTCAATTGCTCGATGAGTATGTTTTGAATCTTCAACTGGATAAGTACTGATAGAGCGCAATTTTGCTCTGGCATTTGTAGGGGTGCATCATAATCATGGGTAGTCCACACCTGCATATAATTTTTTATCGTGTTAACATTTGTGCTATTAGATTGTGTACTTTAATAACGTGTAAAGTGAGGTGATAGAGACATTTCATATAACGTGGAGAATTAATCATGTTACTTACATGTGACTAGGTGAAAATCTTAACATAATGAATTGCACTCGTGACTAATGAACGTTATAATTCGTATGCTTATGTAACGCATTGATTTAAATGTGCCCAGTGACAATGTTTATATATTTGTGTGTTCCATGAATTTACGTGCTGTTTCTTATGTTGGCTGATTTCTGTAGGCCTAACGTGTATTTTTCCCTGTTGCTCTCGAGTCAGGTCTGCTAGTAGGATTCATGTGTATGCAGAACTTGTTCTTTCTCATGTTTTCCGTTTCAGGTGGAGAAATGCATCTTTGTTAGTTAGAATAATGTCTTTGTTTTAGGAGTTAGGCTTAGGGAGGAGAAGATACATTGAACAGCGATGCTGATAATGTGGGTTGGTGTTCTTTCTCACAGGAGGGAGCCTGGGAATCAAGGTCATTGAGCCAAGGCCTGGGAGCATCGTGGCCGCATGGAAAGTTACCTACGAGGAGGTGTCTTGTGTGGATGGGGTGAAACCGCATTGCCTGATGAGAAGTTTGTTTCAGTTCATAAATTGGAGTTAGGGACAGAGTCCGGGGACTTCTGACTTGCCTTGGGAGAAGAGAGCATCTTATAACGAGCTCTGTAGCTTTATGCTACTTGACCCATTCAACGTGAATGGTCTTCTTAGGGAGCCTTCACAAGCTGACATCTTTCCAGAACTTGCCTTTGGGAAATGCTAAATAGGGATGTCACGTTAGTGGTAGTGTAGGGACAGACTAATGCTTTTTACCTACGAACCTCCAATAAAGGGGACTCTGGATGTAGGTGCAGTGATATTCTGTTTCCTGATTCTCGAATTAGTTATTCTGTGTATGCTGCACCATCTTAACTTTACCCGTAGGTTTGGTTTTGTATTAGTTCCAATGTATTTCTATACCCTCGTCTTGAGGTGTTTGTATGTCCAATTGTTCTTGGCTTTGTAAAAAACTAATTAAACTTTGATTTGGGAGTCTGTGATTCTTTGGAGTCATGGTTCATAGAAATTGTAATGCATAATTGGCTAATGATAATTTCTCTCCCCTCCACACTTCCAAGCAGACAAAAAGAGACATCGGCCAGTGTTTCCAGAGTAAGTCTAGAACGTGGAACCCAGCTCCTTCAGTACCTAAATGATACTTTAGAGGAGGATAGGGTAGAACCTTCTACCTGTAACTTGGTGTCAAAGGACACCTTTGGCGATGAGACTTTCTCTCCTTGTGTGATAAGACATCCAAGAAGTGCTCATTGGTGGCCTTTGGCTCATATGGGAGGGTTTATGGATTAGTAAACCACCAGAAAAGGATTTAAGGAGTGTGATGAGGACACAGTGAGCAAGACCAGTAATTGATGAGAACATTTGTTCTGCTTCGAATTTAGATCGAGAACTAATTTCTTTTCTGTTTAAATTGGGTAGAGGTCCCCATAAGGGACTAGAAACGTTCTTAAAGCAGTGGCAAAATAGTCTGCTGGTTATTCTGGGACCACTGGCACAAATTTTGTATATGGCAGAGAAAGCCCACTTGAAGGGAATTCATGTAGATTTGGATTTATTGAGAATGGAGCCAAAGGGCTCTATTGGGCATTGCTGAAACAGGCCTCATTGATGAGAGAAGGAAAGACATTCTAATCAAGATATAACCTAAATTACGTGACATGACTGGGAAAGAGCCAAGTGAGGATGTGAGGGGCCTTCTTTTTAGAGAGGGGCTTGTGAGGATCCTAGGAAAATATATTTCAACTTTTACGGCTCCTGGTAAAGCACAGAGCAACATGAGGCGAGTTTTCAGAGGGAGTGCTTTTGGAAGGGCCATCAGGAGGAAACTTACTACCAGCCATTATTGGCAAATGTCTCAGCATACATTTCAACACAGAGGCACAGGCACAGTCTTTCAAGCCACAACAGAATTATTTCCCTAAAGGGGAAGAACCAAGAGTATTTGAGAAACAGAACAATATAATGGTGGACTTCCAAGTGAGTACAGTGATTTTTTTCTGTTTCTTTCCCCATAAAAGTCAGGGGATGTCTGAAAGAATGTGTGCAATGGTTTAACAATATTATGCAGGACCATTAGGTGCCAGGGATGGCTCAAGGGTTCAAAATACAATTTATGTAGATTCCACCGCAAGTGAAAGAGCCAAGAGAGTTGGTTGTAAGTCCGGAGCAAATTAACTGCTGGATTGAGAGATAGGACAGATGTTGGAGAAATGGAAGACTGTTTCAGGAGTTGTGAGTATATGTTTTTGTAGAAAAAAAGCACAAGGGTTGGAGACCAGTAATCAGTTTGAGGGAACTGAATCAGTTTTTGGTTTGCAGACACTTTAAGAAGGAAGAAATCCATATGCTAAGAGCTATGTTATAAGAGAAAGATTGAATATTAAAACTTTATTTGAAGGACACTTGTTTCATAATCATTATGGAGCAAGTCAGTCAGTCTTTTCTCTAATTCAGATGGAGAGATCAGTTATCCAGTTTCGGTGTTTACCATTTGAACGTTTGTCAGGTCTTGGTGTTTTATAGAAAAATTAAGACCGCTAATAGTGTTTCTAAGAGAAAGGGGAGTGTGCTTAATAATATATTTAGATGGCATTCTTTTGATGTTTCACAGATAAAAAGAAGTGAGGGAACAATTGATTATGGTGCCAAATGTTTGGGTTTGGAAAGTTAGGTTTTATAATCAATGAAATGTTGATTGTGAAACCTTCAATGAATTTGAAGTTCCTAGATTTTCAAATAGACACAGTACAAATGAAACCTTTGCTACCAGGGATGAAGGTGAAATTGAGAAATACATGTTTGTGATGATGAAAGAGAATCTATCCCTAAGGGATTTAGCCAGAGTGAAAGGTTTGCTATCATCGTCGATCCAATGAATATTTCCAAGTCTGTTGCATTAACATGCTTGTGAAAGTGTGAAGGTAGAAGCATTGAGGAGTGGTTTGTGGTATGCCGACAAGGTTGTAATTTCCATGGAAACAAAATATGAGTTGATTTGGTGGCTGGAAAATCTGTAGCAGCTGAATAACTGCACCCTATTTTGGAACAGCACCCTATTTTGTTTTAGAGACTGATGCAAGTTTGCCTTTCAGGAAACAGGTGGTTGTTGGTCAAGTCTAGAGAGGTCTCAACATGTAGATTTTCTGGAGGGTTTGTATGCTTTGAGGAGTTTCAAAGACTTCTTGAGGGAAGGAGCAGTTTTAATACAGATGGAGAATGTGTAAACAGGAATGTTGCATACATCGATTGGGGGTAAGCAGGTCCTACCAGCTGACATATTTGTCCAAAGAGCTTTGGTTTTTCTGAATGGCGCACAAAATACTAGTGTATTCGCTATGGCAGGAGATTTTACTAGTGGATTGGAATTTAAGATATCTAAAGGATTACAGCGACTTGAAGTTGGATCATTTGTGTTTTAGAAATGTAGACAAGGAGGTGGGGTCTGTGTGAGCAGGTTAACCTACTCGATAGACAAATATTACTGTTGGAGGCCAAACTCAAGGGCAACAACAGTAGATGCTTTTCAGCAGAAGCGGGAGGAAATTCAAAGTTATGCGTTCCCACCGTTTACAGTGATACAGAGGGTAATTCTGGAGTTGAGGAGAGAGAGATGTCAGTTGGTATTGATAACACCCTTTTGGGTTTTGCATTCTTGGTTTCTAAGCATTTTGAAGCTGGCTTGTGAAATTATGTTTCTGATTCCAGCAAGAGAAGGCTTGTTAATGAGTGTTGAGGGAGAAGAGCATCTTTGGTACTGACAGGGGTATTGAACCCTCTTTTCTGTAAAGTATCGGGAAATCTGAATATTTCAAGGCCTTTCAAAAGAACTTCTTTAGGAGTCTCAAGCTCCAGGAATGAAAAGGAGATGTAAAGGAATATTGACAACTTGGGTTCGTTGGTGCATGGGGAGGGACTTGGATCTCAGGGAGGCAGCTTTAGGGAAGTTGGCTAATTTCTTGGTAGAGAAATTTGAGAAGGGTGTATGTTAAAGAACTGTAAATTGCTATAGATCAGCTATTTAAGCAGGTTAGGCTTGGGTAGATGGCAAGTCTGTGGGTAGATGTACTTTCGTGTTTAGGATCATCAAGACTATTAGGTTAAGAAGACCACTGAAAGCAAGGTATTAAACACTTTGGGATGTGAATCTGGGTCTGAATGTTTCAGACTTGGCCAGGTAATAGATATTTAGATTTGAAGAAACTTTGGAGTTAGCTTCATTATCATGCCCAATTTATTTTCTCAGAGTTTCAAATGTGAAAAGGACAAAAACCATGTCAGATTCAATCTTCTATCATGCATTTAGGAGTGTACACATTTATGTCTGGTGGATTGTACTTAAGAATATGAGAAACATCTTAGAGATCTGAGCTGATGATGTGAATCGGTTCTTGATTGCATATGTGAAGCAGTATAGAGCTGTAACGACTGCAACCATTGCAAGGTTGATCAAGGTAATTATTACAAGGCTAACTGTGAGCTTAGAAAGATTCAGTGCACATTCTAGGCAGGAGAAAGCTTGGAATATATTGTAAGAGTGGTTGACTTAACTAGTGCTGTTGTGTTTGCAAAACATTATTTGAAGTTGGAGGAACATGTGTCACATTGGGTTGTAAGAGGCTTTAAACCTGTGTAATGCTAGCCTCCAGTCTTGTAATGAAATTACAATCTTCCAATTAATATGAAGAGAGAAAATCTGAATTTCATTAAAAACATGGAGATCAGCATTATCCCTCTGTTGCGCTGCTGGCCACATTGCGGCACGCGTTCTGTATGACGACAGTTCCAGAGTCATTCTCAGGCAGGTGGGACACATGGCAGAATAATGTGCATGGCCCTGGAGGTGCCCGCGGGCCGCCGCATCCCCTTAATGTCCTTACGTTATAGCAGCCGGGCACCGGACCAATCTTCCGTTCTCTTCTCCCTGCGGGGGGGCCTGACAGCAAGACACTTTTGGCCCCTCCACCATGCTGTTTCTCTGTGTTCCCAGAATCCTCTAGGGAAGATTCCTGGGTTAGAGGCAGTCCAAACCAAGAGGGCGGTCGTTAAGCTATTTACTGTGGAGGGTTCCCAATCCATCATGGCAGCATACTGTTGTGAGGTAATTCCCTGTGTTTTGGATATAAAAGTGTGGATTCCCCATCCTTCCTTGAATCTCAACACTTCTTCGTTCCTTTTGGTGTGTTTGTCCGCTTCTGTCAGCTCCAGGGTTCCTGTGTTCTTCAGTCCTATACTTCCAGTTTGTTGGGTCTCTAGTTATCTGCCTTTTTATACTGTCAGTGGTGACCCTCCTTCTGTCTGACTCTGCCCCTGTGGAAGCTCGCTGCCATCCTTTGAGGTTGTTTGCCTTCCAGCATTTCCTTCGAAGGTGCTACTTCTGGAAGGCACTATCTGCTTAGGCACTCTTAAGTGTAGGCGGCATTGTGGCTACTGGAAGGAGTGGCCCTTATCTCTGATACACACAAACCATCAAGACCTGGGCTCCAAGATTCACCACAGTCAGAAGTCACTTGCTAGACGTTCTTCCCCGAGAGATCCAACACCTCTCCTGAATGTTGCAGTAAAAAGAAAAACAAGAGGGGAAACTGGATGTTTTGCTCTTTTCATATGGATATTCCAGCAAAAGTTTATTTAGAACAAGTTTATTGTTCAATTTTATTGTATTTACAGGAAATCAGTCTGAAGGATGGAAAGGAGACGATTAGCCATTGTGGTGCAGTTTGGTTATGAAACCAAGAGTTTCCATTTGTCGCACATTTAAAAGAAGATGAGGATTCTGAGGCAAGTGTTTGTATAGAGACTAGTTGTGTTCTGATTCTAGATTTAATTTATATTTTCTGATGTCATGTAAGTATAAAGCTGCTGCATGGGAAGCATTGATAGATAGTGCATAACAGTAACCTCCATGTCTTTTGGAACGATCCAGATTCTGTCCTAATTTTAATTGCAGAATTGTCATTCTAAGTAAAGAATGCCTCACAATGAATTTGTTCCCTTTTTTCATTGTGTTCCTCATTACCTTGCTTTTATATTTGTCCCTCAATTTTAAACTTAGCAGGTGGAAATTTCTAGTGGATTCTGAGACTGGAATTTGGCCTGGCGCTTTTCTCCTTCCTTTTCCTCAGGAGCAGGTTGGTGCCCTAGTCATAATTTCGAATATCTATCTTCAATTAAAAATTACAAGATCGCCAAGGAGTTTTTTTCTATATGTGAGGTTTTTCTACTATGTAAGGGAACACTTGACATCTTTCACATATACTGATCTGTACAGTGTGGTACATAGGCAACTTGGAGAAGTCACCCTTTTTTCAGGCAGTCTAGAAGTGGACTCAACAGGCCATCCAAGAATCCAACCCTTGATAGCACCCTGAATGCCTCAAAAGAGAAAAAAAGCCAGGAACTGTAGGGCAAGTCTCATCCCTCTGCCCAATGTTGACTGCATCATTTTGCCAAGATCCCAGCTCCTGATTTTGTTTTAATGACACACCAGCCATGACAGATATGTGAAAGTTGCCACATGTGTTAATTCTGATTTCAGTGCTCAGGAGCTTGACTGTGTGTGAAAGAATACAATTCTCCTCGGCTTTGGTCTA
>CAWUFW010029611.1:0-18721 GCA_963921515.1 Calotriton arnoldi
AGAAAGACACACAATTGATGGACGGAATGCAGAACAAATCAAAACATTCACCCCCAGTCAAGAGATCTGGGTTAAATCCATCATTCTTTTGCTCACCATGCCACCCCAGTTTAGACCTGGCCATATGCAAATCAGTCTTGACCCTGTGCTCTCATGGGAACAGGTCCAGCCCGAACTGCCAGCCAGGTCCTCCCTGGACCGGAACCAAGCATCCTAGGACCGTTTCGGGGTTTCACCCTCTTCAGCCAGGATAGCTTGATTCCAGTGGCACAGTGAGCCCAGGACCCACGCCTGGGCATACCTGGCGCACTTAGGGCGAGAAAGCAAAGACACACAATTGATGGACGGAATGCAGAACAAATCAAAACATTCACCCCCAGTCAAGAGATCTGGGTTAAACCCATCATTCCTTTGCTCACCATGCCACCCCAGTTTAGACCTGGCCATATGCAACTAAGTCTTGACTCCTGTGCCTCATGGGAACAGTCCAGCCCGAATCTGCTAAGCCAGGTCCTCCCTGGATCGGAACCAAGCATCCTAGGACCGGTTTCGGGGTTTCACCTCTTTCAGCCAGGATAGCTTGATTCCAGTGGCACAGTGAGCCCAGGGACCTCACGTCTGGGCATACCTGGCGCACTTAGGGCGTAGAAAGCCAAAGACACACAATTGATGGACGGAAATGCAGAACAAATCAAACATTCACCCCAGTCAAGAGATCTGGGTTAAATCCATCATTCTTTGCTCACCATGCCACCCCAGTTTAGACTCTGCCATATGCAAATCAGTCTTGACCCTGTGCCTCATGGGAACAGTCCAGCCCGAACTGCCATGCCAGGTCCTTCCTGGACTGGAACCAAGCATCCTAGGACCGGCTCGGGTTTCACCCCTCTTCAGCCAGGATAGCTTGATTCCAGTGGCACAGTGAGCCCAGGACCCACGTCTGGGCATACCTGGCGCACTTAGGGCGAGAAAGCAAAAGACACACAATTGATGGACGGAATGCAGAACAAATCAAAACATTCACCCCAGTCAAGAGATCTGGGTTAAATCCATCATTCTTTTGCTCACCATGCCACCCCAGTTTAGACTCTGGCCATATGCAAATCAGTCTTGGACCCTGTGCCTCATGGGAAGTCAGCTCGAACTGCCAAGCCAGGTCCTCCCTGGACCGGAACCAAGCATCTCTAGGACTGGCCTCGGTTTCACTCCTCTTCAGCCAGGATAGCTTGATTCCAGTGGCACAGTGAGCCCAGGACCCACGCCTGGGCATACCTGGCGTACTTAGGGCGAGAAAGCAAAGACACACAATTGATGGACGGAATGCAGAACAAATCAAAACATCTCACCCCCAGTCAAGAGATCTGGGTTAAATCCATCATTCTTTTGCTCACCATGCCACCCCAGTTTAGACCTGGCCATATGCAAATCAGTCTTGACCCTGCGCCTCATGGGAACAGTCCAGCCCGAACTGCCAAGCCAGGTCCTCCCTGGACCGGAACCAAGCATCCTAGGACCGCTGCTGGTCATGGTGAGTCAAACAATTCAGTGGACTCTAGGACCTAGTCTCTGGTACTAGGGTAGAATGTATGTACATTGTGACTGCATGTCTGGACATCAACTGCTGTTCGCATTTAGTCACCCAGTAGGACAGGGTATGACCACAGACGTGGTCCGACGTGCTACTCCATGACACTGGAATCAAAGCTATCCTGGCCATGAAGAGTCCGGGTGAAACCCAGTCATCCTGTGCCTCAGGATGCTTGTTTCCAGTCAAGGGAGGACCTGGCTTGGCAGTTCGGGCTGGACTGTTCCCATGAGGCACAGGGTCAAGACTGATTTGCATATGGCTGGGTTCAAACTGGAATGGCAATGGTGAGCAAATCAACGATGGATTTAGGCCGCAGATCTCTGTCACTGGGTGAATGTATGACATTGTGCTGCATTACTGTCCATCAACTGTTGTTTTTGCATTTGTCACCCCGAGTGGGACGGGTATGCCCAGACGTGGGTCCCGTGCCCTCCATGCCACTGGAATCAAGCTATCCTGGCTGAAGAGGGGTGAAACCCCGAAGCCGGTCCTAGGATGCTTGTTTCCAGTCCAGGGAGGACCTGGCTTGGCAGTTCAGGCTGGACTGTTCCCATGAGGCACAGGGTCAAGACTGATTTGCATATGGCTGGGTTCAAACTGGCAATGGCATGGTGAGCAAAAAAACGATGGATTCCAGGCCCAGATCTCTGTACTGGGGTGAATGTATGACATTGTGCTGCATTCTGTCCATCAACTGTTGTTTTTGCATTTGTCACCGCCGAGTGGGACGGGTATGCCCAGACGTGGGTCCCGTGGCTCTCCATGCCACTGGAATCAAGCTATCCTGGCTGAAGAGGGGTGAAACCCGAAACCGGTCCTAGGATGCTTGTTTCCAGTCCAGGGAGGACCTGGCTTGGCAGTTCGGGCTGGACTGTTCCCATGAGGCACAGGGTCAAGACTGATTTGCATATGGCTGGGTTCAAACTGGAATGGCATGGTGAGCAAAAGAACGATGGATTTAGGCCCAGATCTCTGTACTGGGGTGAATGTATGACATTGTGCTGCATTCTGTCCATCAACTGTTGTTTTTGCATTTGTCACCCCGAGTGGGACGGGTATGCCCAGACGTGGGTCCGTGCTCTCCATGCCACTGGAATCCAAGCTATCCTGGCTGAAGAGGGTGAAACCTCCGAAACCGGTCCTAGGATGCTTGTTTCCAGTCCAGGGAGAACCTGGCTTGGCAGTTCGGGCTGGACTGTTCCCATGAGGCACAGGGTCAAGACTGATTTGCAATATGGCTGGGTCCAAACTGGAATGTGCATGGTGAGCAAAAAACGATGGATTTAGGCCCAGATCTCTGTACTGGGGTGAATGTATGACATTGTGCTGCATTCTGTCCATCAACTGTTGTTTTTGCATTTGTCACTCCGAGTGGGACGGGTATGCCCAGACGTGGGTCCCGTGCTCTCCATGCCACTGGAATCAAGCTATCCTGGCTGAAGAGGGGTGAAACCCCAAACCGGTCCTAGGATGCTTGTTTCCAGTCCAGGAGGACCTGGCTTGGCAGTTCGGGCTGGACTGTTCCCATGAGGCACAGGGTCAAGACTGATTTGCATATGGCTGGGTTCAAACTGGAATGGCATGGTGAGCAAAAACGATGGATTTAGGCCCAGATCTCTGTACTGGGGTGAATGTATGACATTGTGCTGCATTCTGTCCATCAACTGTTGTTTTTGCATTTGTCACCCGAGTGGGACGGGTATGCCCAGACGTGGGTCCCGTGCTCTCCATGCCACTGGAATCAAGCTATCCTGGCTGAAGAGGGGTGAAACCCCGAAGCCGGTCCTAGGATGCTTGTTTCCAGTCCAGGGAGGACCTGGCTTGGCAGTTCGGGCTGGACTGTTCCCATGAGGCACAGGGTCAAGACCTGGATTTGCATATGGCTGGGTCCAAACTGGAATGGCATGGTGAGCAAAAAACGATGGATTTAGGCCCAGATCTCTGTACTGGGGTGAATGTATGACATTGTGCTGCATTCTGTCCATCAACTGTTGTTTTTGCATTTGTCACCCCGAGTGGGACGGGTATGCCCAGACGTGGTCCCGTGCTCTCCATGCCACTGGAATCAAGCTATCCTGGCTGAAGAGGGTGAAACCCGAAACCGGTCCTAGGATGCTTGTTTCCAGTCCAGGGAGGACCTGGCTTGGCAGTTCGGGCTGGACTGTTCCCATGAGGCACAGGGTCAAGACTGATTTGCATATGGCTGGGTCCAAAACTGGAATGGCATGGTGAGCAAAAACGATGGATTTAGGCCCAGATCTCTGTACTGGGGTGAATGTATGACATTGTGCTGCATTCTGTCCATCAACTGTTGTTTTTGCATTTGTCACCCCCGAGTGGGACGGGTATGCCCAGACGTGGGTCCCGTGCTCTCCATGCCACTGGAATCAAGCTATCCTGGCTGAAGAGGGGTGAAACCCGAAACCGGTCCTAGGATGCTTGTTTCCAGTCCAGGGAGGACCTGGCTTGGCAGTTCGGGCTGGACTGTTCCCATGAGGCACAGGGTCAGAGACTGATTTGCATATGGCTGGGTCCAAACTGGAATGGCATGGTGAGCAAAAAAACGATGGATTTAGGCCCAGATCTCTGTACTGGGGTGAATGTATGACATTGTGCTGCATTCTGTCCATCAACTGTTGTTTTGCATTTGTCACCCGAGTGGGACGGGTATGCCCAGACGTGGGTCCCGTGCTCTCCATGCCACTGGAATCAAGCTATCCTGGCTGAAGAGGGTGAAACCCCGAAACCGGGCCCTAGGATGCTTGTTTCCAGTCCAGGGGAGAGACCTGGCTTGGCAGTTCGGGCTGGACTGTTCCCATGAGGCACAGGGTCAAGCCTGATTTGCATATGGCTGGGTTCAAACTGGAATGGCATGGTGAGCAAAAACGATGGATTTAGGCCCAAATCTCTGTACTGGGGTGAATGTATGACATTGTGCTGCATTCTGTCCATCAACTGTTGTTTTGGCATTTGTCACCCGAGTGGGACGGGTATGCCCAGACGTGGGTCCCGTGCTCTCCATGCCACTGGAATCAAGCTATCCTGGCTGAAGAGGGGTGAAACCCCGAGCCGGTCCTGGGATGCTTGTTTCCAGTCCAGGAGGACCTGACTTGGCAGTTCGGGCTGGACTGTTCCCATGAGGTACAGGGTCAAGACTGAGTTTGCATATGGCTGGGTTCAAACTGGGAATGGCATGGTGAGCAAAAACGATGGATTTAGGCCCAGATCTCTGTACTAGGGGGTGAATGTATGACATTGTGCTGCATTCTGTCCATCAACTGTTGTTTTTGCTACTAAAAGCTGGCAATATTAAAAATTTCCCAAGGGTTACTCACAGCATCTGCAGATATGTTGAGGGCGGTCTAACCTGCAAGAAACCTTTGTCTACTTTAAAATTGGGAAAATAATAAATACGCTGTGCGAATAAGCAAAATAATGGTCACAAAACAGGGACAAAGTGCAAGGTATCCTGCCTCGAAAAACTATCGCAAGAGCAGGGGTCCCAAATCCTCCATCTTACTCCAGCCCAAGGGTTCAGCCAATAGAAAATGCAAATAGTTAAACCTCAATCTCGTCCAGGAGAAAATTAGGCTGAGGCTTAGTAACTATATCCAGATAGGGCTCCATAAAATAGGAGAGATTTTTAAGATCTGATGAGCACGGACAGTAGGTTTCAATAGTTCCGTAGCCTCTCTCTTTCTGCGGACGCTAAGCGTAAAGATTGGGTCTCAGCCCACACCAGATCTTTTTACATATTGTTTCTGGGTTATCAAATACTTCTGGGCGACCTAACAGTTTTGCTGTGCTGTTCACGTGTCTCAGCCATGGGATACTGCTGGCCCTATCTAGTGCGGTACAGTCTCGTATGATCCTTCTTGGTTTAACACTAATTCTGGATTAGACCAGATCGAGATCCATTTAAGAAAAGGGGACCAATCTAATCAAATCAGCCACATAACCAATACCTCCACTTCTCTGATGGATATTAAAAAGCTGAGCAGGTATGGATTGGGGGACTGAGAGCAAAACTTCTTAAAAATGTATTTTCCCACGAGTTTGGAGCTCTATACAGTTTCTTTATAACCCCAAATTTCAGAGGCTTCGTAATTCGCAATGGCAATACTCTTGGCTTTATATATATTTAACATTGCCTGCATGGACTTGGCGCCCCAGCCTCCCAGCAAAATCGAGTACCACACCTGTGGATCTCGCACATCGCCTGCTCTTCGCCCTCCTTGGCGGAGCCCATGAGCTCCTGTCATCAAATAGAACACCTTTAAATACAGGAATGTAGTTGGCTCTAGTTATTTCATTTCCATCACAATAGCACGTTGTGGGCTTGTACTTAACTGCGCTCCCATACTCATGGTGTGTGATTTGGGAAAAGTTTACATTCGGGTCCAAAGAGCCGACAAATCGTGCAAGGGAGGTCAACAAGTGCTGGTCAACGCACGAGGATAGGTAGATACATAAAAGCGAGATGTGAAGTGTCCCTTTCTTGGCATAACGTATAGTTTCCCTATTAAGAGATAGAGGTTAAGACACTGATCCAGGGTGCCTTCTACCTTTCACTATAAGCCATATTGAAGGCTTGACAGGTATTTTCATCCACGTTCATTAATCCATCCAGTTAATTTTGCTGGGGAACCACTCTCTCCCAACACCTTTAAACCGTAGAATGCAGTCAGTCGATATTGGCCTCTAGCACCTTGGATCGCCTCTCTCGCCTTTTTTAAAACTGGGACAATGATTGGATGTTGACCCAGTGAGATTTTGGCAGTCCCTGTTCACATACCACATATTTAAAACATTGGCCAATATCTTTTTGACCATGCAAAGTAATATCCGCCTGTAAAAAGTGTCGGCCAGGGACCCCCTCGGGCCGGTGCTTTGTTGCATGTTATTTGGGCCATAGCCACAGCCACTTCTTGTTCTTGAGAAATCTATACTATAGGGTGCAGTTAAACACGTGGTTGCCTGATCTGTGCTGGTCACTTCATAGATGTGTTTAAAATGATTAAACCAGAGCTCTTCTGAAATGTTACACTCAACAGTGTTACCCCAAGACCAGAGAGAAAAAGGTTTGTTAACTGCATGTCCCGTGTGGTACCTTGCGCATTCTTCTTAATCTACGTGCCAGCGACAGCAATTCGTCTCAGGCTTCTTGTTTAATTTCCACTTATGCCAGGAACTATGCGCAATGCTCCACTTAGCTCCTTTGGCCTTAGCCGCAGCGATTGAATTTCTGTCCTGGGGTTTTTGCTTCATGGTGCTTCATAATACTCTCTCTGATGGGCAGCTGTACGGTTGTTGATCCAAACTTTCTCCTCACCCTCTTTCTTGCAGTACCTTCCCCATTAGGTAAGGAGGGCTCTAGCTACCTGCTTGGAAACTCCTGTCAGCTGCAGCAGTACTACTACCCCCTTGGGTACTATCTTTGTATATGGCTATCTTGTTCTCTGCAATGTTTAGCCAATCATTTTAAAAAGAGGTCTGGTACCACCTTGGCACCATTTCAATCTACGACCTCGATCCCTGGTTTTTACTATAGGGACTGGGGTGGCAGTCTTCGCTGCAACATCTGTAACTCTAAGCACCCGCGTAAACTGATGTGTAATTAGGGTACATGGTTACTAAAATGTGACCATTGCACAGCATAATCCGAAGCAAGGGGAATTCAGAGTTGTAAGTTAATGCAAATACAGAGTGCAAGGGTCAGTAGATGAGAACGTGCCGCTGCCCTCAAAAGAAGGGAAGCCATACCCGAGACCTTCCACATCTGCCACGTATTTGGAGAGCCAACCCAAAGTCAGCAATAGAACGTCCTCTAAGTATCCCCCGTGAGGTGAGAATGTCTCAAAATGAGCTCTCTTAGTAGATTACAACCTGGACCAAGTTCGATCAAAGACCTGACACATTTTCTTGCACAAATGAATATTAAAAATCACCAAGTAAAATAGTCAAAAACTGGGTAACTTGCTTCTCCCCATATAGGTCTAAAAAAAAGCGATTTAGGCTGCATGAGTGCTAGGATTGCTTATAGATAACTTTTCTCAAATGAATTATGTAAAGTTAAGAACAAAGCATCTCCGACGCGTGCTGGATTGATCTCAACCGCTAAACAATTTGCGGACCCTGTATCCAACTTACAAATGACTGCCCCTCACTTTTAAGGAAATCAATGTTAATAAGCTTGTCCCTTGCACGGCCTGCAGCCTTCCGACGGTCGCGCGGCCTCCATATGTGAGTTGTATAACTGTCCAGCCAAAATGTGTTTTCAGACTCCCAAGTTTCTTGAAACCCCAATATATCATGTTCCCTTGCCAGACCAAGCCACATGGGGTCATGCACACTCTGTTCTTTGTGAACACCGCTCCTTCCAGCATAATATATTCAAGATTTCTATCGCTCTTTCTGCTTCCTTTAAAGGTGTACCTAGTCGTATTAGGGGTGGCCCCGGCTCGGGCTGTAATCAAATCCAGTGTAGGGGTGTGACTTGATAGTCAATCACTGGAATCTAGCTGGCTCAAAGGGGAAAATCTATTAGCCAATTCCTAATGTGATTCCCTGATGGTTCTGGAGCTGGGCAGCCCCAATTGTTAACAGACTTGCAGGTTGTGGATTTGGGTTCTGATTGGAGCAAATGATTCTCACTATGCGAACGCCTGGGGCGCAGCCCCAGTGTGTCCTTTCTGTGGAATGGTCAGGCAGAGATGTAGAATTCTCAGCTAAGTGTTTCTCACTAGGTGGGCGATAACCCCAGGGGAAACGCTCTAATCTCACCTGGACCACAGTTGCCGGTTTTGCTCTTTAAAAAAGGAAACAAGCTACATTAGCCTGATTAAAGTTGACGATGACAGGCCACCGCCAACAAACTGTCCGCCACCATCTTAATGCCCTGCCAGCCCACCCCACTCGCCTAGCCATGACAATGTGTGGTGCTGCTTTAACCTCCACCATCCGATAACCTTGTGCACCAAAATTTAACCTCAGCGAATCAATTCATCAGGGGTCTCATTTGTATTATCTATAAGATGAGGAACCCCTCATTAACACAGCTGTCAGAGGGGTAGCTTTCTCTGGGGGTAAGTGAGGCCTGCAAATTTATTTCCCTGCCCGTGTAAAAACCCGAGAATTCTGCTCTCTACGAAAGGGCAGAAATTGCTAACTGGTCAAACGGTGGTTGGGACGTGGTAAAAATAGATTGGGCACCCAGTTCAGGCTTATCGTTATTGTTAGCTAAATTATTAAAGTCAGGTTTGGAATTCCCAGGATGCTGGGCAGTTTGTTGAACCCCCTTTGACGGAGTCCTGCCTGTGTATAACATATACCAACTTGAGCACCCACTGCCACCTGTTGCTCAGTGGTGCAATATCCTTAGTTCCACTCACATTTATGCACCCTCATTTTACTTAGATGGGATTCTGCGGGAATCAATTTTGACTACTATAACATCTAGTGCATTTTCCTTTTTTAATACAAGTAGTCAAGTCCTCTTTGAAGGTCCTGCCAGAAAAGCACTCAAAATGCATTTGGATAGAGTTTCCAACAATAGTAGCGAGATGAGCTTTGGCCCAGGCTTTGCGATGCCCGGGACTCGTGTTGCTCCCCGCCCCAAACTGAGGGTCAGCAGTATTTGTCCCCGACTTTCAAACCCTTGCTCCGTTTTCTCTTGTTCCTATTACCCCCATCGGGGCGGCGGGGTGCGACTCCCCGTCCTTCCAGCTTCTCAATGTCTGCCAAGGAATCCCCGAGCAGTGGACAAAATGTCTTGTGGCACCCCAGTAGTAGAGGCACCATCTTCCACCTCAGGGTCTGAATTAATAATAACACCATGTAATTCCAGACCGGAACAGTCCCCACTGGGGGTCTCTACTGAGGGGGATTCTGTGCAGGGTTCTCAGCAGGTCTCAGGTCCTCCCCTCGGTCCCCCCCAATCCCAGCTGCTCCTCCACGTCATGGGTTTCCTCGTTTAGCAACCCCAACAGCTGTCGTCAAAATACCGACAAGTAATGAGGCGCAACAATTTCACGGGAATCTTGGCTTTTGCTTTTCCCCCATTGGAATTAGAGGGCAATTTTCGCCTTACCCATGCAGCGAAATGCGGATGAAAGAGGGCTCAGCCCAGTCCAGTCTCTGCCAGTCGCTGGCGGGCGCAGAGACGGTCACCCGCCTGTGCGCGTCCCGCGCTGCGGGAAGCCCGCCGGGGCTAAGTAGCGCCCCAGGCGCATTGCTGAAGGTCGTCCCAGAGTTGGCGGCTGCAGGCCGCGAAGGAGCTTGAGACTCTGAGTCCTGGTCCTGCTCCCCCACCCACGAAAGAAAACAGTAGCGGCACAATAACAGGCTTCCCGCGCTGCGGGAAGCCCGCCGAAGCCAAGTAGCACCTCCAGGCATGTTGCTGGCGTGCTAGAGTTGGCGGCTGCAGGCCGCCGGCGGGCTTGGAGACTCTGAGGTCCTGGTCCTGCTCCCCCTCCACGAAGAAAACAGTAGCAGCACAATGACGGGCTTTCCCTTAATGACAAATTTGTGTACTTAATGAATCTCATGAAGTAAAATCATAGCCATGAACATGGGATTATAGCCTTAGGGCCCTAATGTGTTTATATTTATGGAGGAGAGGTTAGTGCACTTTTAAGATACTGTTTACATTTTATGCACATTATGCACTTTGAAAATATGATGCACTTTATGAAATGTAATTGCTGCTCTGTTGTTCTCTCTCTCTCTGTCACTTCCTGGTGATTCAAAACAAATGTTGAGCAATTATGCCATAACTCGAAACAAAATAAAGGGGCTGTAGGTTCATGTAATGCGCACTGTAAATCACGCATCTACATCTTAAGAGAATTTGGCTTGGAAATCACTGCAGTTTTATGCACTTTAAATGACATCGATAATCATGTGTTATGCACTTTTAATTACATCTTTATCTTGGAGGGGATGTGGCTTTGGACTCATCATTGTGCTGGGAGGCATTTGCATCTTCAGGGGATGTGTTTTAGAAACTAATATGGTGCTGAAATTTATGCATTAGTGCAACTTTAAATAATGTTACATCGACTAAGCATCATGCACTTTTTATCATGCTTTTTATTTTTTTGTAATGTGGTCCTGAAATCTGAATAGTGTGTTTGTATCTATGAGGTTAAACACTTTAAATAGAAATATCCTCTGTACACATGCATGGTAATTCCCTGGAAAGAGATTTGGTCGTGCGATGAATAATTGAATGTGCATTGGAGGATATCACTTCAATTAGACTATATGTGCCATTTAATGATGTGAGAAAATGGAGGACACATAATCCTTGCAACAACATAAGGTCTCAATTGCAGCTCTATTGCTCCCACGGTATGACAGGAGGAAACTGAGAAGGGGACTAAGCCAATAAAATGCAGTCCACTGCAAAATTGCTTGTGAGGCTAGTGGATGGCGTAGAGCCAAAACGCATCAGCCGTATTAGATTTTTAATCATTTGCACTTTGAAACTTTAGATTTTTGTCATTCACCTAATAACTGTTAGAAATTGCACAAATTACCTGGCTGTGGATGGCTTTGTGCCATGCCCATGGTCCATGAAAAGGACCTGGTTTGTGGATATATATATATATATATATATATATATATATATACACAGAAAAATATACATGTCATATAGGGACGTTATGTAGTTAGGTTTAAGTTTTACCCACACAAACCATAGTAATGTGCAGGCAGTTATAATTACTACTTATGTTCAGAAACTATAACACATGGCCTAAAGTTGGCTTAAAGGCAAGAGTTATAGTTTCTTCAGACAAGTATAAAATTATAACTAAAACTGCTGAATTTCTATAGTTTTATGTGGGAAAAATGTCAACCCATAACAATAACGCCGCCCCTGTAACCTTTGGGGTTTTCAGTAAATTTCACTTATAGTAATATATAATCACCGTACGCTAATATAACCCGCACCACACACAGACTTTCTGGTCATGCGTTGCAGGGGTTTGTTTCCTTGCCAAATTTGGTGTAAATCTGTTCAGCAGTTCGGGCTGCAGTCGAGTTCAGAAAAATGCAAAATCCCTCATAGATATTACATGGGAAAAAACTGCATTTTGGGACCCCCCCCTGCCTGACAAATCACCCACGAAACATTCCAGACAGAGGCTGGAGTGATTGGCATATTCGTTTAGAAAAATTCATCGAACGATGCCAAAGTTATTAGCAAAACAAAAGCAGTCAATCAGATCTCACCATGAGTATCTTTGTGGAGGCTCCACCAAGATATTTATATTTCCTTTTTCTTTAATAACCCCAAAACTACTGAACAGATTTACACCAAATTTACAAAAAGATGTCTTTCTGGACCAAGATCTAGCTTTCAACCAAAACTTGGTGTACTCATGTTCAAAAAATGCAAAAATCTCCAGAGACATTGCATAGGGGAAGAAGCATTTTGGGAATACCTTTTTCTTGGACCTCGCTTGACAGATCACCCTGTAACTTTCTATGCTGAACTAGGTGCAGTAGGACACTTTTTGGGGAAAAGTTTGTAGGAAATTCGTCAAACAGCTCCAAAGTTTATAGCAAACTAGCGAAAACGCTTTGGTCCATGGGAGAAATTTGGTCTTAACTATAACTACCTACTAGCTATCACCCAAAAAATTAAAATAAACAAATATACTTGCACGCTCGCACTACACATATATATGTCTTGCAGAATCTGGTTCCTGGCCGGGTTGCGGTGCAGAGCAACGGGTGCAAGTCCTGTTTAAATATCCAAAAGGTAAATGCGTTTTGTCCATAGAAACACAAATGGCTCGCACTCTGGGATATGTTTTCACCAAGCTTAGCTTAATCAATTGCAAAGCATTTCATCCTTGCAGTCTTCGTTAAAGGCCTAATTCATCAAGTTCACCATCAACTTTGAAAAAAAATCCTTAAATAATAAAACATATAAAATATATAAACTATATGTATAGTGCATGCACACTGCACTCAAGTGAAATTAGAAGACAGACTCCTGCTTACATTCATTACGTGAGGGAAATGAAGTTCTTCATAAATTCAAAAATTCTATTTTTAAGTGAGTCATTATAAATAGATTGTGTCTATTTTGTCTGACTTGACTTTTATAATTGAATAGCAGACCTAACTATTACTGGCAGCCGTCGCAATGCACTAGCTCGTGCCTCACATGCTGTCACATCACTCATGACATGGTCAGTGACATCACTGATGACATCTCAAATGACATCACCTTCCGCCATGGCATCAGTGATGACATCATCCACAGCATCTCTGAAGCTCCCACTCACACCCCTATGGAATCTTTTATACACCCACTGCCACTCCCACACAAACATTCACAAACGCATTCCCTGAGCCATACCAGCATACTTGCACACCCATTCACTGATTCATTGATCTATACCCTACACAAATCCACTCGCTCACCCATATTGCTCACTCATAGACCCCACTCACTCATTAATACAGCCATTGCACATATCCACTAATACAGCCAACCAGGCGCTCGCTACACACTGAGTGAGCTCACCCATAGAACTACTCACATACACCTAGACACTCACCGCATACAGTCAATCATACAGCCACGTACTCACCCAAACAGTTACACACCCACCCACTTACTTACTCATACAAATAGTAACACATACTCACTCAGCTAAAATGGTCACTGACAGGAAGCATGGACTCATCTACATATGCCACTCTCACATTCACTCACTCACGCATACAGTCACTCTATCCCATCACTCACATATACTGCCTTTCACATACTCCAGCTACTCACCCATACTGACACATGCGCTCAATCACTGACACAGCCATACAGACACTCACTCACCCATACAACTTCTCACACATGCAACAATACCCCCATACAGCCACTGACTCAGCCAATCACTGATCCATACAGGCAAGAATCACACACCTCCACACCCACAAACACAGACACCCAGACAACCATAGACATAGTCAGACAACCAATCAATCACCCTTATAGCCATTCACGTACCCACTAACACACTCATACACTCACTTAGACATCAACTGACAGACAGATAGACATATTCACACAACCAGTCACTCACCCATACATTCACTGAGAGACACCTAATCACTCACTTATATAGTGAGTCACGCACCCACCGAGGTCATCCATATGGTCACTCCTTATACCCACTAGGTTCACCAAACACCTTTGCTTTATATATTTACCACTCATAAACTTTTAAAAAACATACTCACAGTTACTGGATGATGTCAGTCACTGATGTCATCAGTGATGTCATTTGAGATGTCATCAGTGGTGATGTCACTGACCATGTCATTAATGATGTAATGCTCGCGAGGTCATACAGCAGTGCATTGCTAGGGCGCAAATTATAGTTAACTCAGCCAACCATCGGACAACGGCTGGCAATTTCTCTGGTTTATGTACGAGTGAAAATGTCAGCCTAACTATAACGTCTCTGCAACCTTTGGTTTTCCTGCTGGTACATATATATATATATGCATCTACTGGCGGTCGCCAGTAGATAGTTATAGTTAGGAACCTATTTTCCATAGGAAATGCCGCGACATTCTATTTGAAATAACTCTCTTGCCGGTTGACGTATCTTCGCGAAATTTTCAAACTTTGTTGGGCGCTCCGGTCCGCTCCTAACCTGAAAGTCTCGGGGTGATTCATCAAGCGGGGGCTGAGAAAAAGGGGGTCCCAAAACGCGTTTTCCCCATTCATTTTTTCCATAGGAAACTTTAGACACGGCTACAGCCCTGAACTGCTGAACGGAATTACACCAAATTTGGCAAAGAGGTAGTTCTTGGTTCAGAAAGAACCCTTTTGTTAAATGGTGTAAATCCGTTCAGTAGTTACTGAGAAAATCAAAAGTAAAAGTACATATATATATCTATGGGCACGGAGGATCCACGCACCCTCGAGCGCACCACCCTGCGCGCACCGTCCCGATCACGAGCTGCATGCTAATTGGCTGTCAGCTGGCTGTCAACATTCCGATTCAGGAAGTGTTGGTGGCCATTTTGTCCCTCGGTAGAACCAGGGGACAGAAAACAAGTGCGCACGCGCAAAGGGGGCAGGAGTAGAAACACCCCTGACCCCTAGGTCTGATCAGGGGGTCCCACAAAAGCCCCCTGGGCAGAAAAAGCATTTTTTTTAATCGGCGGGTGCAGCTAGGTGCGCGAATCCCACCGAAAGAAAAAAAAACTGCAAGATGTGCAACGCACAAAGGCGGTGGCGGTGGCAGGAAACACCCGGCCCCTAGGTCTGCACTCAGGGGTCCCACAAGGACCCCTGGGCAGACGCGCATGTTAAAAAAAAAAAAAAATGGGGCGGCCGGATGCCGCTCAGACGGGGTGCGCGGATCCTGCACGATCGCAATCGGGCGCGGTCTCCCCGCGCTTCTGAGCGAGGGCATTTGCTGGGCGGCCCGAGTCCACGGGGGCATGCGGGTTTGTTTGCCTGATGCGGGGGGGGCCCCCAAGTGTCTCCCCAAGCCCGAGGGACCGCCACCCCCTGGGGCTTTCATTTTGGGAGTCGGTGCAGCGGAGGGCACTCAGCCCTCCCGCAGCCCCGGACCCCACCACCTCCCCGGGGCTTCTTTTGTTTTTTTTACCTGTGTGGGGGGCTCGAGCCCCCACACGCCCCCGGGACCGCCACCTCCCCGGGCACTAACAAATTTAAGATGGGGGTCCGTTTTGGACCCCGAAGCCCCGGTGGGACCACCGCCTCCCGGGGCTTTGCTGATACAGTGAGGGAGGGGTCACGGCGCGGCCCCCTCCTGGAGCCCTGTGAGTGGCCCTGGGGACCGCCGCCCCCCAGGGGCCGGCTCCTGCAGTGTCCCGGGGTGCCCACCCCCGGGACACTGCTGTTTGCTATGACAGGATCGGGGGCCTCGCGGCTCCCGTCCCGTGTCGGCTGCAAACTGCTTTGGGATACTGGAGAGCAGTGTACCTTGCCTCGCTTCCGATATCCAAAGACAATTGCTTTTCCTGCCACACGGGAAGCAGCATGTTAGCTGCTCCCCATGTGGAAAGAAAGCAATGCCGGCTCCCGTAGGACACGGGGAGCCGGCGGGACTGTGGGGGGTTTGGGGACCCCCCCGCAGTCCCCAACCAGATGCCAGGCCCCGGGGGATGGGGTCCCCGGGGCAAGTGAGGGGCCCGGGATGGAGATTGCCACGCGCCCCCCTCCCCAGAAATAATAAAAAAAAAATAATAAAAAAAAAATAAAAAAGGGAGGCCTGCCCCGGGGGATGGGGTCCCCGGGGGCAAAAGGAGGCCTGAGAGGGGGCCACGCAGCCCCCCCTCCTTAAAAAATTAATTTGGGTGCATGTGGGCGTGCCCCGGGGATGGGGTCCCGGGGCAGTATCCGGCACGGGGGGGGCTCACGCGACCCCCTTCCCGTTTAATTTATAAAAATAAAGGGTAGGGGGTAAGGCCCTGGGGACAGGGTCCCCAGGGCCCGAAAATCAGGAAAGGGCGGGGGGCCAGACAGCCCCCCTTCAGAAAAAAAAAAGAAAAAAAAAACGATCGGGCCGCAGGCCCTGCCCCTTCCTTCACCACTTGCGACCGTGCAGCGCCCTGGCGTGCCAGAAGCAGATGGGGAAGTAATCTCTCTTCATGCCTTTGGGGTCCCTGGGGGCACAACTAGCCCACCAGGAACCTCCAGTATGCGCTGTGAGCTGCAGTTGCAGAGAGAGGTGCGGAGCGCCGCCCCTTATGCGCCCTCTCTCTCGCAACGCAGCCTCTGCGGCGCTTGGAGGCAGCTGCGGTGGGCTGAGTTGGACTCCAGGGACCCTCAGGATTCAAGGGGACTTAATCCCCCAACCTTAAAACGCGCCACGGGCGCGTTTGCACAGTGGTGAAGGGAGGGGCGGGCACCCCCCTCAGGTGGCATGTGTGCAAAACAGGCCCCGTGCGTGGCTGCGATGCCTGAGATGCGGGAATTCAAATCCCCTTTCGATCCTGGGGGTCCCTGGGGACCTACTAGCCCACCATGCCTTCTAAAAGCGGCCACAGAGCTGCAGTTGCAGAGAGTGTAAAGGGGCGTGGCCTCTGTACACGTCTCTGCAACTGCTTTAGCCTACATGGCTGCATCACTGGAGGTTCATGGTGGGCTGGTTGGCCCCCTCAGGGACCCTCGTGATTCAAGGGAACTTAATCCCCCAACTTAAAGACGCGCCACGGGCGCGTTTGCACTAGATGTCACTCACCTGGGCCCCGCCCCTCCCTTCACCATTGTGCAAATATTCCTCTAAAATCATATGAAATACGAATTCCGATTCACTCACCTGTTATCAGGGAGGGGACCTCAGTGCTGCATCTTTCAGCCCAGTACTGATCCTGAAAAGTAATTTTAACCGTGCTTACCAGCAACTTGAATTTCCTTCCATAGGCTAACATTGACTGGTTTCACTTGGAAATTCTTCTAAGTGTGGAGTTTTGGAACTTTATAAATATTCCTCTAAAATCAACCGAACTACGAATTCCGATTTACTCACCTGTTATCACGGAGAGAACCTCAGTGCTGCATCTTTCAGCCCAGTACTGGTCCTGAAAAGTAATTTTAACCGTACTTACCAGTAACTTGAATTTCCTTCCATAGGCTAACATTGACTGGTTTCACTTGGAAATTCTTCTAAGTGTGGAGTTTTGGAACTTTATAATATTCCTCTAAAATCAGCGAACTACGAATTCCGATTTACTCACCTGTTATCAGGAGAGACCTCAGTGCTGCATCTTTCAGCCCAGTACTGATCCTGAAAAGTAATTTTAACCGTACTTACCAGTAACTTGAATTTCCTTCCATAGGATATCATTGCCTGCTTTTTGCTGAAAAAGTTTCTAAGTGTCGATTTTGAAACATACAAATATTCCTCTAAAATCAGCCTGAAATACGAATTCCGATTTACTCACCTGTTATCAGGAGAGAACTCAGTGCTGCATCTTTTAGCCCAGCACTGACCCTGAAAAGTAATTCTAACCGTACTTACCAGTAACTTATATTTCCTTCCATGGGAATCTTTTGTCTGGTTTTCAACAAGCAGAAAAGCCTTCAAAGTGTCGATTTTACACCAAAGTGCAAATATTCCCTAAAAATCGCCTGTATGCAGCTTAAACGCATTCCTTTCAGCTGCTTGCAGGAGATGCACACCAAAGTGCTGGATCCAGGATCCAACACTGAGTAAGAAAAAGTAACGATAACACTAGTCTCTACCTGCTAAAGTGAAATTTCCTCCCATAGGATAACATTGGTGATTCTATGTGAAAAAGTTTCTGAGTGTCAACTTTAAAATAAGCAATAATACCTTCCTTAAAAATCACTACTGTAACCAAAACGCTTTTACTCAACTGTTTACAGGAGATGTCCCAGGACTGAATTCCGGGATCCAGTCCTGTGGTTGAGAAAAGTAATCCATAAAGTAACTTTAATTGCATTTAACTAGAAAAATCACCACATTGAGCTCAATGTTGCACATTGTGTTTGAAGTTGTGTTGCCCATTGCAACAACTGTAACCACTGTACTTAAAACTCTATTGCCTATTTGCAAACTATTTAAACTAAAGTAATTCATTCTGAGAAAGTATATTTTGTAATGTAATGTATATAATGTAATTTACAATGTAATTTAATAAATAAAATATCTAAAAATATAAATAGTTTTTAAAAATGCCACAGTAAGTCAGTATCAAAAAAATAAATATAACAATTAATACATTTAGTAATTGTCATTTACAAACGTTTGAAATTCACAGAAAAAACCATAGGTTTCAGGTGCGTTATAGTTAGAAATTAGCATTTAAAAAACCTTTGGAAATTCACTGAAAAAGTCCGTTTTACAGGTTTCAGACATCGTTCTAGTTAGAAATGAGCATTTAAAAAACCTTTGAAATGCACTGAAAAAACCACATGAGTTTTAGGGACAGTTATAGTTAGTTGGACATTGCACTCGCACAAAACCCGTGAGGCTTCCCCCGTTATAGTTAGTTCAGCTAACTATAACTCGCGCCCCGCAATGCACTGCTGATGACGTCACATATTACATCACTCATGACATGGTCAGTGACATCACTGATGACATCACTGATGACATCTCCAAAATT
>CAWUFW010029612.1:0-18721 GCA_963921515.1 Calotriton arnoldi
TAGTCCTGAAATTTGATTCCTGACAGGTGTACTGCCTACAACCTGGGTGGAAAGCGTTATAGTCCCAATCTTCAAGAAGGGAGATAGAGGGGATGCAAAATGCTATAGGCCTATATCCCTACTTGACTCAACATCACAATTGATGGGAAGAATCCTTTTAGAGAGATTAGAAAGTTGGGTAAGCGAAAACAATGTCCTTACAGAGACCCAATATGGATTCAGAAGGGGTATAGGGACTATTGAGCAGTGCGCCAACCTCGAATTGTTGATTGGGAAATATACTTGTGCTAAAGAGGGCCAATTACACCTTTGATTTGTAGATCTTACAAGTGATTTTGATCTAGTTAATCATGCAAAACTATGGCAGACCTTAATAGGGATGGGTGCCCCAAATGATATTATAATTTACTTATCACAAATTTATGCCTTACTAACCTCAAGAATTCGATATGGTCCTAAAGGTGAATGTACCCCCCGTTTTAGAGTTACTCGTGGCATAAGGCAAGGTTGTGTTCTTGCGCAACTTTTATTCTCTCTCTATATTAATAATGTCGATACATCATTGCAAAACTTGAATGCTGACGCCCCTAGAGTTGGCAACTGTGTCACACCAGTCCTTTTGTATGCGGACGACGCAGTCCTGTTATCCAGGACAGCAAATTTGCATCAATGTTTAATTGAAAATTTGGCACAATTCATGAATGAAAAAGATTTGATACTTAACCTTAGCAAAACTTTCACAATGACATGTGGAAAAGGGAAAATAAAAAGCAGAAATCACCATGTGGAAGGCGTGCATATTGAAAAAACATCCTCTTTTTCATACTTAGGACTTCTTTTTACATGGAATGGACACTGCGGTGCACATATTGATCTTTGCAAATTGAAATTCATATGATCAATTGAGGCCATCTTCAGATTTTCTAAAAAAAATTGGGAACAAACCAATCAGGGAATTCCTGACCCTATATAGGAGTAAGTGCCTTACAGGAACCTGTTATGGTGCGGCACTATGGGGGATGGCAAATCATACTCTACTACAGACTCAGGAAAAAGTATTCTTAAGGAAGCTTTTAGCAGTCCCCAATTCAACCTCCTCATATATAGCCCACAAGGAATTGTCAGTCTCGTATATTAGTGACTACATTAGTACAGCAGCCCTTACTTTTTGGGATGGGATTTGGACCAAGGAGGGGACTAAATTTACCCAGGAAATTAGAATGGATTGCCTTGCCCTTGACCATTGCAAAAAGATCCCTTGGCTGCAGTACATTTATAAACTTTTAACTCAGTGTAAGGTGGATGTCGATTTTAAAGACCCCACACTTATTCAAAATTATAGCAAAAGGGACCTAAAATTGAGGCTTGAAGGAACAAGAGAATCTTTAAGAGACATAGTGGCAAGTTCTAAACAGACGGCTAAAACATATTGTGAAGGTCCATTTACACTGGGTACCCAACAATACCTACTGCTGACAAGGAATTTACAACACAGGTTTTATCTAACAAGGTTACGGTTGGGTACCCTTCATTAACTGATTGCATTCCCTACAATGGGCAAGTGGAACCGAAACCTCCCAAATTGCCCTTGTGATGGAAAATCACCACAGTCAACATTGCACTTTATACTTTTTTGTAACTTTTATAGAGATATTAGGAAGCATGTTTTACGATCTCTATTCATCGATAGTAAACTGTATTTTTATAAACCTGCTTTTAATTCTATCTGTAGTCTAGAAAATGAAAAAGTTTGTAATGCAGTAATTGTCTTCATACAAATGGCGATTAAAAAGAAAAGATAATTCCCACCTGAAGGCCCTAACATATGAAAAAACATAGGTCTTTCAATATAGATCGATGTATTGTTTATTAAATATTTTTAAAATTGGTTCTTTTAATATCTGTAAAACATCTGAATAATTTTAAACGATCTCCTTCATGTCTTTTATGTAATTACGTATTGTATTTTACCTTGTGTACTGTATAATCAAATATTGTGCTAATCAAATAATGATAAGCCTTTTTTAGAATGCTTTTATGGTTGTACTTTTAGACCGAATAAAGCTTGAATTGATTGATTGATTGAGAGGATGTTTGAATATTTTTGTGACTATGGGTTCTTCATCTCGATGGGGTTAAACCCTGACAAGTGTTTTTGAAGCAAGTTGTGGCCTCTACCTACTCCTGAGATCGACAGGCATATTTCCTTTCTGAGACTATACTTGTACATACGGGATTTGAGATAGGCCTATGGTTGATACAAAACATGGGGTGATCTGAAGGTTTTTGGGAAGCGAGGTGGTGGTTGCCTGCTGAAAGGTTCCTGAATTATCCCCTTATAAAAGGACAAGTTTATATGTCCTCTAATTCAGTGGTCAGTAAAGGAAGAAATGATGGTAGACACAGTTCCACAGAAACTTTGAAAGCATCTTAGTTCATTACCTTTTTTGTGTCCCTGGAGCTGAAAGAAGTGAGCACGCATTTTGGTGATGCGGAGCTCGCTCGCTACAGAAACTGTTTGGAGTAACATTTGGCAAGATCTTTTATATCTTCAGCTTTATGAAGCAAAGTGAGTCCTTGCGGTATTGTACAGACCTGCATGCTGAGTTCTTCTGGACTTCATCTCATAAAATATACATATTAATTCACGTTATTGGTTGGTGCTTTAATTCATAAGAATTTGCACAATGTTCCTGTGAAAAATCGGGTTTTTCGATTAAGGAGGGTGAAAACCTCCCCTGTTCTTAACCCTCTGGTAGCTTGGCACCAAAGCAGTCAGGCTTAATTTAGAGACAATGTGTAAAGAATTTATACAGCCCATGAACAGTGATAAAGTGAAAACAAAACAATATAAAACCCAAACCAATTAAAACAATGGAATGAAATGTAATAAATAAAATGAGACCAAAAATGACAAAAATCTAATCAATGAAACCGGAGATACGCAATTTTAAAGGTTTATGTAAAATGAGTGCAAAGAAGCAGAAAGCACTAACTTTGGGTATCTGGTCAACCTAGACTGGGACAAAGTCACAAGTTCAGGTCGACTGCGATGCAGTGCTTGCCAGATAGAGGGACCCGGCTAGTCCTGCTGAAAAAGTCCAATGCGCAGAGTTCAAAAGTTCAGGATTTCAAAGGAGGAGCTCAGCTGTTGTCAGCCAAGGGTCCAGGACCTGGGGAGGCACCTCTTAGAGATCAGTAGCTGTAAGGAAACAGGCTTTTTGCAGGTTCACCCCCACACTTTTTACCACCACCTGGACTACTAACTGCAGTTTTTTTCAATGCTGAAAATGCACTGAGGCCTGCTAACCAGACCTCAGTGCCAGTGTTCTTACCCATTACAAAGTGTATGTGGAAATTGGCTATCCCCAATTGGCAGAGACTGACTTACTTAGAAGTCCCTAGTCTATGGTACCCAGGGTACCCAGAGCATGTAAGGCAGAGTGTCCACCCAGGGCTGAAGCACTGATTGTGCCACCCTGTGTGTGGCAAAGTACAAAATGCCCCCCAGCCTGCCACTGCAGACTGGAAGTGAAGTTTTAAAACTGCTAGTTCAACTTTGCCTTTTAAACCAATGACAAAGCCCCCACATCCCTTAACAATATATTTAATTCTTCCCTAAGGAAGGCCTACCGAGCCCTAAGGCAGGGAGAAGTATATTATTAGATGGGACATGTATTTGTTATACATCCTGACAGCAAAGCTTCCAAAATGTCGTTTTTGCTGTGGAAGAGTTAGTAGCCCCATTGGCTAACATAGAGTTACCGGCTGACTACTCAGCCCGGATTACTTCTGAATGGGACTACTACGATGGGTACTTCAGGGTATCAAATTAATTGTGGCATTAATTAATGTCCAAGTCGAATTTAATGTCACTTTTATGAAAACACAATTTTTAGAAAATTACCACTCTGACCCTATGAACAGTGGCCTCACATAGTCACTGGCTACCAGCCAGCTTTCTACCCTCCTGGGGAGTAGAATGAATGACTTCCAAGCTCAGAAACAATATCAGCCTTCTGCAGATGATGTGTTAGCTCCCTCTATCAGGAAGCCACTCAGAGTATTGGCCCAAAAAGGCAATCTTCAAAGGCAAAGCCGTCTTTGGTGGAGAAATGGCGATCATGCTCCCGAAGGGTTGCCCCTTTGTTCAGATAGACCAGCTGGCAGCAGCAACAGAAAGGGGAGACCAGTGCCCAAACCGGTTTTCCCATGTTGCAGTACCCCCCCCACTTTTTGCCTGGTTTTTGATGCAACTTTGACTGAAGTGTACTGCGTCCCTGCTAACCAGGTTTCCAGTACCAGTGTTTTTTCCCTAAAAATGTACCATTGATTACCCAATTGGCAAAACCTTTAGCACCCTCTTTAACTCCCTAGTAAATTGTATGCTGGTACCTAGGACCTGATGTACTACAGAGGCTCCCTAAGGGCTGCAGCACAAATTGTGCCACCCTGAGGGACTCCCCACCAAGCACATGCACTACTGCCATTGCAGGGTGGGTGTCTTGGTGCAGACAAAAGTGAAAACACTACATGTCACACATCCCTGGGTGCCATATCTCCTACCACTGCATGTGATACTTGTAAGACACCCCTACAACAGGCCTGACAGCCCTAAGTCAGGGTGCCCAACGCATAATGTTCCCTAGTGTATGTAGTTGTTTTCACTGTATTCTAAGTGTCTTTTAGCATAGCACTGGCTCTAGGCCTGGTTAGTCAGACTCAGTTACCACCAGTACCCGTCTGAAAAAGTTGTGGGCACAGGATGATTTTGCAACAAGGCCTCTTTCTGCTCCTCTGTTGGTTCTTTCTGCACATGTCTTGCTTCTTCCTGCACTTTTCTTCGTCTTTGTGGACTTCTGTTGCTTCTTTCTGCATTTCTTTTGCTTCTTTCTGTGCGTTTTTTCTTCTTTCTTCACATGTCCTACCTCTGTAGGCATAGTTAGAAACTAGCATTTAAAAAACCTTTGAAATTCACTTAAAAAACCATAGGTTTCAGGCACGTTATAGTTAGAAATTAGCATTTAAAAAACCTTTGAAATTCACTGAAAAAACCATAGGTTTTAGGCACGTTATAGTTAGAAATTAGCATTTAAAAAACCATTGAAATTCACTGAAAAAACCATAGGTTTCAGGCACGTTATAGTTAGAAATTAGCATTTAAAAAACCATTGAAATTCACTGAAAAAACCATAGGTTTCAGGCACGTTATAGTTAGAAATTAGCATTTAAAAAACCTTAGAAATTCACTGAAAAAACCATAGGTTTTAGGGAAAGTTATAGTTAGTTGGACATTTCACTCGTGCAAAACCATAGAAATTCCCCCGTTACAGTTAGTTCAGCTAACTATAACTCGCGCCCCCGCAATGCACTGCTGATGACGTCACATATTACATCACTCATGACATGGTCAGTGACATCACTGATGACATCACTGATGACATCTCAAATTACATCACTGGATCTGGGGGGAAAAATTTAAAATTAAATAAATACTGATGCCTAAAACGTGATTTAAAATTTGGTCCAAAGTTAATTACCAGTCTTATAGTGCAAAATTGCGCAATAAAGTGCTAGTGCATGACAGTACCAGGTAAACAATCACATGAACGCCAATATTACAGTCTTTGGTGCAAGTGCATTCCCCATCCTGTGTTACTGGCGTTCATGAACAATGCAACTAACTTTCCATATTAAAGTGCTAGTGCATCACAGTACTTGAAATATATACTAAAAGACCAATTATTTCTTTTTGTGCTTGTTTGCAAACCACAGATAAGACATTCAGAGAACCTTATTGCTTTTTCTGTTCCCCAATTAGGCAGCACATATATCCTCACTTCCAGCTTCATGGGGTACAATTGTTGACTTAATCTAGTCAAACTAAACAGTACCAATATTCTAATCGTTTCTCCCATTTGTATCGCTCTCCCTACTACAAGTCTGTCTTCACCCAAAATAGGGGCCGATTCCGATTCCGGCCGGAAATCTCTCCGACCGAGCCGGACCCGGAGAGAATTCCGACCGAATCGGACCCTAGCAGTCCGACCGGATGAGTACGATGCATTCGCATGCTATCGGACTCGAGTCGGTCGGACTCCCATTGAAGTCAATGGGAGCCGGTCGCACAACGCGTACGCGGGCTCCCATTGACTCAATGGGTGCGAGGCGAACAAGGGCGCCCCTACAGCGGGTACGCGTCCATGCGCATTGCGGCATACATGCACAGGTAGGGGGGACCCATGGGTCCCCCCTGTGTGCGACTCCGCGCGCCCACGCGTACAGGGGGTCCGACGCGAACCCCCAAAGTCCGGCTCCGACAGCTTTTTCGAGCCGGACGGCGCGAGTTGGTCGGACTGCTCGCGGCGCGCATCGTACTTACCCGGCCGGGAAACGTCTCCATAGCGCGGTGCGAGTCGTGTCCATGCGAGTCGGTCGGAGCGTGTTGAAGCCGCGTTCGAGTCGGTCGGCGATTTCGCGGGTGCTTGCATCGTACTCGCTCGGCCGGACCCGCGTACGATTCGGTCGGGAAACAGGGCTCCGAATCGGATCTGGTGAATCCGAATCCGATTCGGAGCACTACCGGCCGAGATCGGAATCGGCCCCATAGTCTTGTCACCCCGCATTAAAAATAATATATGTGTGTTTTCTGATAGTATTGCATCCTTTCTTCGTTAAGGATATTTATGTGCAAGGACTATCGTAGTTGGTGTGGACATAGATATACGATCTTCGTCCTACCTGAATCCTACTACCATCTTCCTTTATCTGGATTTTTTCATGGGTAAGCATTTTACATCTAGACGTGTCCTGCCCTGAATGTCTTACACAAATATGGATGTTTTCATCCTGTTACTTATTTTGTATTTACTTAAGCTACTGTCTCTATTAGCAATTTAGAAAGCTGTTTCCTCTTTTGCTCTGGGTACCTTGCACAGAACCCTCACCATACATTGGCTGGAGCACTCTGGGCTCTCTACCCTTGCTATATCTATGAAGAAGAGCTAAACAAGCAATCCATACCCCGATACAGTAGGTGTTTTGTTTTATTGTAATTCCCGTTGAACCCCTGCTATGGGAATAAGATCATCGTCCCAATATGCACATATGTCTACTGAGCACTTTGTGTTTTCTAATATGCACTGGTATCGCACCTGGGGAGCTTCCTATACTTTTTAGTGTATAACTTTTAAATGTTTTCTCTATTCATAATTCTTTTATCTCATTTGTTTCTTGATTGAACACACTAAGGAACCTTTTTTTGATACTGGGTGTTCCTTATGATAGGTTTTTTTTATCGTTGTCGGATCACACCTTGTTTCCCCCATATGCTATGTATATATGTATTTATTGTTATTTGTTCATGTTTCAGAACTTACAAAAATTGGAAACGTATTCCCTAAAGGTTCTACTTTTTCTGTTTGGATTGCTTGTGCCACCTCGTAAAATACTTTGTTCAGCACCCTGATTAAGGTGGCATAACTATTTTTTGTTGTCTTCTCATCGAAACACGCATCGGTGCAATATTCCTCCTTTTTCCTAAAACGATTGTCAGCAATAATATATTGATGATACTGACAAGTATTTAAGATATGTATTAAATGTATCTATTGTGATATACATTAATGGACGCCTAAGCAATACATAATTGCCTAAATAATGTACAACAACGACTTACTTGTACAAATGGTTTGATGTAGACTGTGTATGGTTGATTTGATGTTTGAGTAAGTTTTCTAGCTTGTTTTGTATTGACGGGGAGCCTAAGATAAACATAAACAAAAATTGAAGAGTTGTACAATATAAATGAGTATGTACTAAATATTTTTTAAAAGTCTTTGATTAGGTCTGTCTTTTGACTCTGATTATCTTTTGAGTTATACCTGTTGAAAATAAATGGAGAAGCTTGTTTTTCTTGCTGCTATTTGAGTGCGAATTTCCCCTGGTATTGTTTTCTCCTAATATCAGTGTTCAGGGCCCCTCTTTTGACTAGATCATAACACCCCCTTCCACAGGATGACCTGCTAATTAGCCTTCTTTGGGCAGCAAGCCTCAAAGAGCTGCTGCCGTTGAAATACAAATCTGGCTTCCCCTCACAAGAGAGAAAGCCAACCCCTTTGTACAGGACCCCCTTGGCACCTAAACAGGTGGAACAATTAGCTAGTCAGGTAGGCGTGCCACCTTCAGGCTAGTACCACCCCTAAGGTTGGCTACTAGGAGGTGTACACGATTTTTCAGAAGTAGTCGTCTTTATGATGGCATACTTAGGAATTCTGGGACAGGGTTATGCCTACTTCCCACAGGAAGTGGCCATATAGGGGGCGTAGTGACCCCAAGGGTCAGTAGCCCATTGGCTACTACCCTACACTCCTCTAACGCTCCTAAATTCAGTATTTAGGGGAGTCCAGAAAAGCAGATCCTGATGACCTGTAAAGAAGAAAGACACGAAGAGCCACAAAAGCAGTAGACTGAAGAGAGCACCTGCCTTGACCCCAGCCCTGCTGTCCTGTCTGCCATTCACTTTTGACCCTGCTCCAAAGATGAATCGTCCTGCAGCTGTGTGCCTCCAAAACCTAGGAGGACTGCCAGCCTTCAATAAAGACCAAGACCTCCCAAAGAACCGCAGAACTGTTCCTAGCATCCTGCAGAAACACCAAAAGAGAAGACTCTGAAACCTCCGGAATCGCCAAAACCCAACACCTGAAGCCACCACTGCACCCGTCGCCACCAGCCCGAGTTGAAGTGGGCCACCACTGCCAACAAGGTTCCCCAGCCCTCCAGAGCTCGAGTCAATTGTGGTCTCACCCCTCGTGGACTCTCCGATGTTGCATGCAGCCTCTGCACATAGGCCCCCTCGACTGCGACTGCTCCCAGCAAGAGAAACCCGACGCCTAAAGGCACCTCTGCATCCGTGACCTCTGGGCCATGGAGAAGAGGTCCCTCAGTGTCCCTATGTCCCTGAGCATCACAAGCCTTGAACCCCCTTGTTGGTTCACGCTGACTGGCTTCCTAGCCAGAACCTGCAGCCTAATTTTACAGTGACCGATACCTGTTGAAACATATTGGACTCCGAACGCTGTTTTGCACCCTGCACCTGGCCGCCCCGTGCCCCTGGTGGTGTACTGTTGGTGCTGCCTTGGACCTTGCCCATCACTCACCTTAACTCCTGGAGATTGGTCCTATAAGTTGATGTACTGTACCTGTTTGCAGAACATAATCTTCTTTCCATAAGATAACTTTGCAAAACTAAAAATTGCAGTGTCCACTTTTTGAACTGAAAGGAATTTATATTTAAAAACATACTTACCTGAACGATTTTTCTCTGATGTCTAAACATATATAAAAATACTTGGTATTTTTATAAATTGGTTTGGATCTCCTACTTGAGTCGTGTTGCCATTTATTGATCATTGTGTGTATTTGCAAATGTCTTGCACTCCTCTGTTTTAAGCCTAAGGCTGCTCGACTACACTACCCCCTAACAAAGCACTTTGGGATTGCAGAGCAAGACCTGTCCACTCATAAGGTAACCCCTGGACTCTTTTCACGGTACATTAGATTTTTAATATATCTTTTTTAATTTTATTTTTAGTGTTTTATAGAGCGCGAACTTGACCTGTGAGGGTATCAGAGCGCTTTACACGGTATACAGGGGTGAACAAACAAAAAGTCTAAAATACAGAAATATATATACAGGGGTGAACAAACAAAAAGTCTAAAGTACAGAGGTATACAACAATATACAAAACGGCAGGCGAGGGGCAGGGGTGTTGGGAACATGGGGGAAAAGGGGATACAAGTTTATGGTTACAGTTATGGTTAGGATCAATAAAAACAAGAGCCCCACATTATCTCGGCGGGGTGAATTGGTGGTCTGAGGTAGAAGCGATAGTCTTAGATTCGTCGGGCACATTTTGGTGGTTGAGGGCGGCCTTAGACGAGGAATTTACCCATGTAAAGAGTCAGCTTCCTACACCGTGGGCATACAGCCCACAGGTAACCATACCCCTAGAGTGGGCTACCAAGCTCCTAACATCCAAGGAAGGGTTCAGACATCTTGAGAGTGGGCAGAATAGTGTGCTCTGGGATTGCTAGATGCAACACATAGCCAGAAGTCATCACAGGGCGTGAGGGATCCTGGAAACGCATTTGCTAGAGACCGCATCATCACCCCAGGGCACTTTGTGGACATAAATATGGCACCCCTGGCACCCTGAACCTCAGATCATGATAGAACTGGAGAGAGGACTGAAGAAGAACTGCCCTGCAGACCCCTGTACTTGGCAAAGAGAGGCTGCATCATCTGCTGGATTGCACCTGTCACACCTTGGGCTAGCGATGAGAGGACGGTGTCTTTGGCTCATGGCTTGAGGAAAAGTCGCTCCCAAGCCTCAAACCAAAGAAGTGACTGCAAGGGTCAGTCAGCTGACACCCTGGAACCAGCACCAGGGCAATCAAAGCTGAAGTATTCAAATTCTGCAATTCAGTATCCACTTCTGAAGAATTGCTGCTGACCTCCACTGGGCACCCCATGAGACCGATCCTCGATGGCCAAAAGTTGCACCCAAGCCTGCCAGACCCAGGAAGGTCATCTGAGTCCAGATTGGTCACCCAAGAGGGACACCAGCCTCCACCAAATTATACCGCTGGGACCGCTATGGATGGAGACTGGTAGCCCAGCAGCAGCTGCCCTTCTACTGGCTCAAAGAGGACTTCGAGTGACCCCGATCTCTGTGGCCAAACTCACCTCACCTGACCCATAGACCAAGGAGTAACCGCAAAGACATACACATCGACTGCACAGCACCCAGTGCATCCTTGAGCATCCTCCATCTCCTGTATCTGCAGCATCAGTACCATGCCATTGAAGTCTATGGCGGTCGTGCTGTAAGGTTCAGAACTGAACTGGAGAATGCATTGGTGGCCAGGATACTCCTTAGTGCCCCCCCAAATTTCTCTCAGTTGGATTTGGTCACCCCACTCAGGCCAGAGAAGCCGACACAATTCTTACAAACTTTTCAAACGTTTACAAACTTTACGGTTACCAATGCTTGTTTGCAGTTGAACTGAGAGCCACGTTTTCTTTTAAAATCTATTTCTCTGGAACCTTCTGGTGGATTTTGTTTATCTTGGGCTCTAAAAAGTAATAAAAATGTAACCTATTTTTATAAATTGGTGTTGGATTTCTTTTGTGTTGTATGACTTACTTATTTCATTGGTTGGTGCTTTTAAATGCTTTACACTAGTACCTTTGTTTAAGCCTTGATGCTCGAAGCCACAGCTAAACAGGGTTGAGCTAAAGGTTTTGCAAATTAGCCCAATTTGGACCCCAGCCAGCTTTTGTGAGTGTATTACATGGGAAGGTTGCCCATCCATGCCATATAATACACCCAAATCCTCACAGGAACTTATTCCAGCAGAAGCCAAACGGGCTCAGACAGATCCAGTTACTGGTCCAGGCAGGTCCAGTTGCAGGTTCAGGCAGGGCCAGATGCAGCAGGTCCGCTGGGCAGTTGCAGGGAGCCCTCTTGTTGTGTCCTTGTAGCTCAGAACAGGAGGTCAGCCAAGTGACCCTTGGAGACACTCTAGTAGTCCTGGTTCAAGGAGATGGTCCTCTCTCCTTCATCAGCAAGGCAGGCCTCAAGCAGCAGGGAAGCCCTCTGAAGAACTAGGTAGGCCTCAAGCAGCAGGGCAGTCCTCTGGTAGCAGCAGGGCAGTCCTCTGAGAAACAAGGCAGGCCACAAGCTGCAGGGCAGTCCTCTAAGAAACAAGGCAGGTCTCAAGCACCAGGGCACTGCTCTGGAGTACATGGCTGTAGTCTTCCACAGTTCCAGGAGTGTACTGAAGAGTTTTTCTCAGGGTCCACTATTTTTACCTGTTGCCAGGTTTGAAGTGGAAGAAACTTCTAAAGTTTTCCTCTCCACAGAAGGGCCTGAATTTTCTTCCTCCATGCCCAGGGCTCAAGATCTCTGAGGTGCCAAAAGCCTGGAATTAAGCTCTTTGCAACTGTGCTGAGGAAGCTCCTTTGAAATGCAAGTGGGGCAGGGAAACACTCCATCCCTTCCATTCTGGCAGGGTGACCCTCCCCAGCATCACCCATGTCCTATTGTTCACTGTTTGGACCCATTCCTGAAGGGGGGTCAATTAACAGGTCCATGAAGCTGGAAGCTCCTAGAAGGCCTAAGAAAGTTTAGGCAAGAATATGGCAACTTTCTAAGTGGCAATTTCAAAATTGTTATCTTAAATCTGACTTTAACTTTTAACCTATTGTTATCCTATGGGAGAGGTAGACCTTACAGTAGTGAAAATGAATTTAGGAGTTTTTCACTACCAGCACATGTAAAACTTAAAAACACATGTCCTACTTTTAAATGAAATGCATGATGCCCTATGCGCTGTTTAGGTCTCTAGTAACAATATTTTATATGCAAAGAGCCTCCTTTAACAACTCATTACCTTTCATAATGTAGGTACGGTCTCATGAGTATTGGCTGTGCCTTGTACTTGCTCACGTTTCTTTTTCTTAGCCTCACTCTGATCACCCATTCTCTAATATTGTTACAGCTCTATCTCAGGCTCATTGTATCCCTCTGAGTCCTGACGATGAACCCGCCATTTTTATTGGGATCGAAACGCCGTCGACTTTAAGAACATGAACCCTATATGATTGTTGGGAATTTGCTGTAAAGGACCAGGCTGTTCTTGTGTTTGTTGGTACACTTGTTGAAGTTTTAATCACGATTTATCACTTGAGTGTATCCCCTCTAAAGAGAACACTGAGCATGTTTATTTTGCACCAATATTCACTGCACCACTATGGGGCCGATTCCGATCTCGGTCGGAGGCGCACCCAATACCATTCGGTCGGGAAAAAAGCCATGCGAAAGCCTGTTTCCCGACCGATCCGTACAGTACACCGAACAAGCAAGTACGATGCGCACAACAGCAAAAATCCGGCCGAGCCGTACTCACCCAAACCAGGTCCTGTTCTCCGACCGAGGCGAATCCGGAAACGCCGAATCGAGTCGCACGGAAGGAAAAATGCAGCCCCGTCCGGCCGGACAAGTACGATGCGCTTCCGTACGCTGCCGAACCCGCCGCTACGCACGGCACGTCAAAGCATCCGGGAGAGGCGCACATAAGCTCCGATTCGCGCCACAACACGATCCACGGCTACGAGGCGAACACGCCAGCGACGAGGACGAGGCGAAGCGACGAGGACGAGGCGAAGCGACGAGGACGACGCGAAGCAACGAGAAGGACGAACGACACGAACCAACCATGAATCCCTTCATCCCGATCATACCAATATTCTACATTTACTACCGGAACAGGCACGGACGCGTACGGCGCAGAAGGTAAGCCAGACACCAACCACAAAACACATACAACACGTACACGACACATCACACACACACACGGGGATGCTGAATATACTTACACCAGCAACAGCAGCACCATAGGGGCAGGATGCCCATCACCAATGCCACATATGCACACAGGGGCCTGAATGCGCACCACCACCCCTACCCAGGGGTGGCATGATGCCTACCACCACTACCACCCTCACCCAGGGGTGGCATGATGCCCACCACCACAACCACCCTCACCCAGGGGGGCAGGATGCCTACCACTACTACCACCCTCACCCAGGGGGCAGGATGCCTACCACTACTACCACCCTTACCCAGGGGGGCAGGATGCCTACCACTACTACCACCCTTAGCCAGGGGGCAGGATGCTTACCACTACCACCACCCTCACCCAGGGGGGCAGGATGCCCACCACTACTACCACCCTCACCCAGGGGGCAGGATGCCTACCACTACTACCACCATCACCCAGGGGGCAGGATGCCTACCACTACTACCACCCTTACCCAGGGGGGCAGGATGCCTACCACTACTACCACCCTTAGCCAGGGGGCAGGATGCCTACCACTACTACCACCCTTAGCCAGGGGGCAGGATGCCCACCACTACTACCACCCTCACCCAGGGGGGCAGGATGCCTACCACTACTACCACCCTCACCCAGGGGGGGCAGGATGCCTACCACTACTACCACCCTTAGCCAGGGGGCAGGATGCCCACCACTACTACCACCCTCACCCAGGGGGGCAGGATGCCTACCACTACTACCACCCTTACACAGGGGGCAGGATGCCTACCACTACTACCACCCTTACCCAGGGGGCAGGATGCCTACCACTACTACCACCATCACCCAGGGGGCAGGATGCCTACCACTACTACCACCCACACCCAGGGGGGGCTGGATGCCTACCACCACCCTAAGCCAGGGGGGCAGGATGCCTACCACTACTACCACCCCCACTCATAGGATGGACAATGCATGACACAACGGCACACCACAAACTAGGGAATGCAAGAAGAAGACATCCCCCAACACCATGACAAGCGTGTGTAGACTGTGTCAAATGCCTACAACACCGAACATGACTTTGAACATACAATGTGACCCCCTAGCACATGTGCCACACATATATGTGTGTGGCACCCACAATGCAAGCAGGCCATGACCATTGTGGCAATGGGGTCCAAACCCCCATCATCACAGTGACCAAAATGTAAGTGTGGGGTCCATAGCTGAAGCACATTTTGAACATTGTGGCAATGGGGTCCAAACCCCCATCATCACAGTGACCAAAATGTAAGTGTGGGGTCCATAGCAGAAGCACATTTTGAACATTGTGGCAATGGGGTCCAAACCCCCATCATCACAGTGACCAAAATGTAAGTGTGGGGTCCATAGCAGAAGCACATTTTGAACATTGTGGCAATGGGGTCCAAACCCCATCATCACAGTGACCAAAATGTAAGTGTGGGGTCCATAGCAGAAGCACATTTTGAACATTGTGGCAATGGGGTCCAAACCCCCATCATCACAGTGACCAAAATGTAAGTGTGGGGTCCATAGCTGAAGCACATTTTGAACATTGTGGCAATGGGGTCCAAACCCCCATCATCACAGTGACCAAAAGGCAAGTGTTGACAAAGTAAGAGGTGCAACTGCCAAACTGCATGGATGATTCCTGGTCACAGAACAACAAACACATCAGTGGCAAAGTAGTGTATGTGTCCCATTGCAACATAAATTGGGGGAGCCAAATCCTGCAGTGCAAATAAGACATAACTTTGGCCATGTGCAGACAAACAACACCCATGGGGGCTGACACCGTCAACAATCATCAATGACACAATGACAGAAGTGACCATCCGAATGCAGACCCACATATTTGCACTAATGGGCACACACATGCAGATACCCTGTGGAGACTGCAGATGTGAGGCGAACAGATACCATACCATGGCAGCAATGGGACACACAATCAACAATTAGCAACAAATGAGGGCTCCCGTCCCATCAGCCTGGTCATGGAAGTGCCAACGGAATCATCAGCACAGATCCAACACACTTGTATAGCAATGTTGCACTGACAACACAGATGAGTCCTTCCCCATTGATGCCCAAACCTGCATGTTCACTGGAGATGGCCACACGGTCAGGGAAGTAGACGAATAGAACAATGGCAGGCACAACAGATGTGCAGGGGTGGAAGCCACAGATGTGAAGTTGCCAATCTAAGTAGGAAATCTCATTGCCAAATACTGAACACATGACACCCTCAGATGCTGCTATGGATGACATGGATACACCACAGGATAGGACACATAACCCCTGGACCACATGGGTTCCTGCACAGTAACACTTCATTATCATGAGACCAAATATCACCATCACTGCAGCAAGGGCATTGTTAGCATCATCAACATTATGTACATCAGAAGCAAAAGCACTAGAGAACAGAAAGTTGCTTTATTCAGCATATGTGGCATTAAAAGTAGAAGTCCGGTAGAACATAAACAAAGGCCAATGGCCAGTCCATCAACAAAGTCACAAGTGGGTGACAGTGGCAGATGCCACCCTACACATGCCTGCACAAAACCAGGGACAATCCACTAGGAGGGGCAACCGGGGGTAGGCCAGGCACCGCAGGGACAGGATCAGGGCTCACCAGGAGGAAGCAGTGAAGGGGTGGTGGGTGCTGGAGAGCCACTGACAACTGCAGTGGAGGTGTCTGACATTGTGTGTGCCGTCACAACTGGGGGCATGGCTCAGATGTTGTGGGTGCCGGCACGACTGCAGTGGACCCTGCAGATGGAGTGGACAGGTCCGCCACTGCAGTGCCCAAGTCAGACAGGGTGGTAGTGGACTCCACTGCAGTGCCTACCACCAGGGAGGAGAATGGGGAACAGGCAAGGTGGGCTGGACAGAGGGGGAGGACACCCTCACCACATCAGTGGCACAGACAAGCGCAGCGGGGGTGTGGTGCCGGGAGAGCAAGTGGCAGGGGGAGAAGGCCGGAGCCTCTTGGGGATGGTATATCTGTGGGTGGGGGAACCTGGGGCAGGGTGTGGCGGGGGCACCTGTGGAGTGGGGGCCTGAGGGATGGAGGAAGGTGACCTGGTGCTTGAGCTGCAGGGCGGCGGCGGGGTCTTGCTCTTACCACTCCGGGGGACTTGCGGGTGGGGGCCTCAGTCTGTCTGCGCCTGGGGAGGGTGTCCGGGGGCGAGGGGCACTCTGCTCCGTGTGGGGGGCTTCCTCTTCCCCTGGATGCTGGGGCAGCTGGATCGGAGGGGAAGAGGCCGAGGTCACTGAGGAAGAGGCGCTGGGTCTTTGGGGTTGCAGGTGAGGCAAGGGAGGGTGCTTTGGAGGGAGAGGCAACTGAGGACTGCGCAGTGCCCGTGGATGCGTGTGTGTGTACCAGGGCCCCATCCCCTGTGAGTCTGGTTTCAGTCCCCTGACTGTGCGTGCGTGTGCGTTTAGTTTGTGGCGTGTGTGTCCGTGTGCTGGATGTGTGTGTGCTGGTGTGTGCCTGTGCCGGTGTGTGTGTGCTTGGGACGGGCAAGGTGCTGGGGAGTGTGGATGGAGCAGAGGCAGGAGGGGTGAGGGACTGTCTGAGGAGGGACACTGCTGCCGTCAGGGAGGAGTCCATGGACCTGTTGCCCCTCTGTAGGTCAGACATGCCCGATGAGATGCCCTCCATGAACGACACCAGCTGAGTCAACAGTGCGGTGTGCGCATGGAGGACACTCAGCATGGCTGTCTGCCCTACATGGAGCTGGCGAAGGAGGTACACAGACTCCTCACTCAGGGCAGCAGGGGACACAGGGGCAGGGGGTGCGGTGCCTGGGCCAAAGGAGACACGCTCCCGAACATGGGAGCCTCCACGGACCTGGGGAATGGGAGCCGATGGGAGGGCGGTGGTGGTGCTGGTGGTGGCGGGGACAGCAACACTAGCTGGGGTGTGGTGGCTGCTGACACCCGCCTCCACAAGGGAGTCATCCTCCGAGTTGCTCTGGTCCTCAGCTGAGGTGGATGGTGCTGAGGATTCCTCGGTGTGGCTCCCCTCGCCCTCCGTGCCACTGGGTCCCTCCGACCACTCCTCGGCTGCTGACCCAGTCTGGCTCTCTGGCTCCTCCTGGTCCGTGGAGCTGTCCCCTTCCGTGGCCGTGGATGTATCTGCAAACAATGGGGAAACAGACAGACATCAGTCACCTGCACCAAACGCACACACCACTGTGAGCACAGCACATCACAGAGCAAGCCCTGGCATCATTAGTTGTACATTGCTAAAAGTGCCCTAACTGAACAGGAGAAGCCAATTGTCAGTCTGATGCCAAGCATGGCACTCACATCCCACATGGCCTTGCACCCATCTGTCTGGTGTCTGTTGGATTGCAACACCCCAGTGTGGACACATGCACCAAGTACACAGTAGTTGGACAGTGCAGAGGACACGGTGTGGACACATCACAGCTCTTGCCACTGAGTCAGTACAGGTTTCCGGATGAAAGGGATGCCCAGAGTCAAATAGGAAATGCATGTGATGCATACCAGCGACAGACACCATGATGCACCCATGTCCTGATAGCCAGCGCCACTATGGTGTGCATGTAGCACATGTCACTCCCCTGCAGGACCACAAATAAGTTGACACATGCCATGGCAGAGGCATGACTGTTAAGTCATACATCACTGTCTCAGTGATGTATGACTTGGCAGCCAGACAACAACACTATGCACTGTGTCACAATAGTAGGTCATGGGGAATGCAAGTCCTGGAGCTGCACAAGTGCACATGTACATCCCCCACACAACACATCATCTCAACCCTCATCTGTCCAGGTCACACCTATTGGACATATGGGAGACCTGTGACACTACCCTCTGAACCTGAGCCCCTCACAATTTGCTGTGAATGGGGAACAGCTGCCTGAACATCACATTCGCATACCCCAGTCTGCACGGGCAGCTGATCAAACACCTATGTGACACACAAGTATCGTCTCCTATGGTCACATCTCCAGGGGCATGCTGAGCCCCTACCAAGAAACACCACAGCAGTCCTGGCAACTAATCCACAGCACACTGACACAGAGGCAGACACCGGAGGGGTCAAATCACTGTGCACAATGTGTCAGCTGATACACGGGAGTGGGAGTACAGAGTGCATTGCATGGCCTGGAGTAGGCATGACTGTCCTGCTCCACATGAATGAGGGATGTGCCCTGGACAGTGGATAGCTGGCTATGTATGTGTGACACACGTAATCTGCACACTCCTGGGGCACAAACATTGTTCCCACCCGCTGCATGGGCGTGTGCCACATACCCCAGGCACATGTGGTGGCTCA
>CAWUFW010029613.1:0-18719 GCA_963921515.1 Calotriton arnoldi
CTCCCACCACCCCTGGCGACACGTGCAGTACCTATGGTGGCACGCACAGGTGACCCTGGGCCCCCTTGGGGGTTGTTGGTGGTGTTGGTGTCCATGGCCCCACGTTGGTCCAGGGTCCCTGTGCTGGTGGTGGTGGTGCTCCTTGGTCTTTCCATGTCGGCAGGGTGGTATGTGTGTTGACAGTCGTTGGAGGGGTGGGTGCAGGGGTGCAGCTGGTGGTCCTGCTGGTGCTGCATGATGACTTGCTCCGGAGGTGCCAGGTTGGTCTTCTTCATCCGAGGAGGGCAGAGGCTGTTCCACACCAGTGAGCTCCGTATCCTCTTGAGCCTGGGACGGGGACTCCTCAGCGTCTGCTGCTGTGTCCCATCATCACTGTATTTTGGGAGACACACACAATGTATGTTATGTTTCTCAGGCATCAATGGTTGACACACCTGACAGTTGTGACTGTGCCTCTGGATGCGGGCCTGTGCTTGCATTGTCCTAAGTTGTCACAGTCAGGGGTTGATATTGGTGTAGCACATTGTCCTGCATTATTTGGGCATTTCCATGTGAATGTTGGGGTGTGTACATGGTCTGCATTGGTTGTATTTGGTTGACATCCGGCCCTCCTTCCCACCCAGCCAGATATCCCACCATGGAGCGTGCTTCCATTCCAGGGAGTGCAATTTGTCTTTCAGGATGTCAGTCAGTGGTGTCCTGCTGTTGGTTGGTGCACAGTTGCCAGCAGGGCCTTGTGCTCCACCTACAGCAGTAGCCAGAGTCAGCCATCTTGTCAGTTGTTTGCCTCCCTGTGATGTGTGCATGGTTCATGGTGGTGTTGATGTGTGCATTGTGAGGTGGGCAATTTCTGTGACTACGAATCCCATGATGCTATTGGCTACACTGACTTGCCAGCATCACAGTATTCCTTCCTTTCAGTGAGCTTCCTGTGAGGTGTGTTGTGGTGGTGGCTACATGTCTGACTGTGTTTGTTGGTTATATTTGTGCCACTGCCTGGCTCTATTTGTTGTTAGGTTTGTACATGTCATGACACAGTTACATTTCACTATGAGCTATGTATTGTGTTTATCTGGCTGACATACACATTTTGGGATGATCTGTTTTGGTTGGTGTGTATTTGCCTAAGGGTGCATGGTTTGACTCTCCCCTTGACAGTGATGTGTGTGTATTGTGGCACAATATGTGTACATTTGTTGTGTACTCACCAGGCTCTGGGATGTTTTCTAGTCCATAGCGCTCACTGGTGGTAGGATGGCCACGCCTTCTCCTCCCAGGGCCTGAGGTATACTGGTTTGGCAGGAGGGCCACTGCCGGTGTGTTGGCTCAAGATGTAGTCCTTCTTCAACAGCTCCTTGACCCTCTGCGCCGTCATACCACCTGTTCTGGATGTCTACCTTTGTGCGCAAACATGGTGATTGTGCGTTCACCCCCTGTCGACGATCCTCTCCCACATCTTGGTTTTCTGAGCCATGGGTGTCTGTTGGACCAATGTGCCAAACAGCTGTGGCTCTACCCTGAGGATCTCATCTACCAGGACTTCCAATTCACTATCTAGGAACTTGTGATTCTTCTTTGGGGGCATGGTGTTGGGTGGTGCCGGTGTGTGATGTGTGTGTGTTGGTGTGCAAGTGAGGGTGTGTGAGTGTGTGTTTTGCTGGGTGTATGTGAGGTGCTATTTGTTGTGGTGCTGCTGGTGTGTGGCTTGTGTGATGGATGAGCTGTGAGTGTGTGTGTGGTTGCTGTCTGTTGGTGTTGAGTGCTGGCAGGTAATTTGAATTTGCAAGGGATCATGGTAGGGATTTGTGTCCTTTATATGGGTGGAGTTGTGGGTGTGTCTTTGTTCCCTGTTTCCCCCAGTATTTATTTGCTTTGTGATAGCTTGTTTGGCCTTTTTTTGTGTTTTTTTTCCTTGGTTCTTTTTGTGCATGTAGGAGACGTTCTTGTGACCGAGTCGGGGCCTCCAGTTGTCTCGTGCGAAGCCTCTCAGATTCGTTCACGCTGTGTTTGTGCTGTTTTCTGTGCTGCGTACGCGTCGGTGGCGGGGTTTTGGGTTGCTTCGGCTCGCAGTTTTGAATGCGTGTCGGTCGTGCGGCTTGGGCTCCGTGCGGCTCGGTCGTGTTTTCCACGTGTTGCATCGTGCTTGGCGTGTCGGAGTTCGCTGCAGTACGTTTCGTTCGGGATTCTTCCTGGTGCGTGTGCGATCGGTTCAATACGCGTGCTTTTCCGGCCGGATGGCTGTTTTCCGCGCGGCTCGGTTGTTCGGCTTGTGTTCCGTACGCAGTCGGTCGGTTTAGCCACGCTTCTCATCGTGCTTTGCGGGTCGGGCTGCACCGGTACGTGTCGGTCGGTATTTATTCCGGCTCGAGGTCGGTCGGTATTTTTCGGCCTGAATCGGAATCGACCCCATAGACTACAGTCATGTTTTCCAGCACATAGATTTATCTGGAGTCACAGGATGATGAGTCAAGACCCGAATTTAAGCCTGCCTCCCATCGATGCATGGTGGGCAGCTATAGCCACCAGGCCATGTCACCTCCTGTGAAAGCTCAGCTTATTTTAGGCTTGAGGTTCCAAGAGGATCTTGAGCTGAGTGAGCCAGGCTTGTTCAGAGTGTGAGTTGTCTGGAAAGGGAGAGATGGATGTAAAGGAAGAGAACACCTGAAATAAGGTAAGAGGCTACAGATAGGATAGTGGTAAAGAGCAGCAAATGGAGGGAAGAAGTGGATGTAAAGAGGGGCAAAACCATCAAGAAGAGGCTAGTGGAAAAGGGAGAGATTGATGTAAGGGGCAGAGACCAGCAAAGAGCTGAGGCAAGAGAAGGTGAGAGACTGGGTTGGATGATGAAAAGAAAAGGAGTAGAGCATTGAGGGGAAGAGATGGATGTAAGAGTTGCAGAATCAAAGAGAGAAGGTAAGATGCTTGGCGAGAGATGGGTGAACAGGAGATATTGCAGGGGTAAAGTAGATGTCGCAGTGGGGCTGAAGTAGCAAGAGTAAGTAATAGGTTGGGCAAGAGAGGAGGTGAAAAGTAGAGCATGGAGGGGTGATGTGGGTGGAAGTGGGCAGAATCAGCAAAACAAGTAAGAGGCTGGAGAAGAGGTAAAAATGTTGGTAACCAGTTTGTGCTGAGAAGTCCGTTGAGCATTCTGCCAAAGTTTTCAGTTCCTTATCACTTTATTTTCCTTTTCTCTGTGTACTCTATTACCCCTCTTCACATTCCAATTAAATCTCACTTCCAGTGGGACCTTTACCAGCCCATGTCCTGACCAGAGATCTAGAGATCATAGCTCCTGTCCTTTGCAATGTCTAACTTGCCTTCTCATATGTTAATACTAGGGGTGGGCGGAATTTGCGTAGTCGCGCTACGCAAAGCTCCTTGAAAGCTTGATAAAAATCTCTGCGAGCACGCAAAAGTGCCGCGAACACGCTGAGTGCTTGTTCCGCCTGTTCGCGATGCTTTTTTCCTGTTCGCGAACAGCTGTTGCGTGCTCGGGGAGAAATATCTCGCAAACACGCATTTTGAAAGCGCGAACAAGCAAAAAACTCCTGCGAAGTCGCGGATCGGTGGATTTTTGGCAATTTCGCGTTCTCCTGCGGAGCGAGTGCAGATTCCGCAAATTCCGCGGCGAGCACGGAATTACCGCCCAGAGCCTAGTTAATACCAATGTAGTGGTTGTTTGTCTGCTCAAGAAACCTTCAGCAGGCTCAAAACATCTCTGCATCTTCTGACATCTCTTTGCCACTTTTTTTCTCAAATGTCCACAATATTTTTCTGTAAAGAAAATAAGCTGAACTATATTGTGAAGAACGTTTTTTTGGGTCAAGGGCAATAGGGGAATAATAGGCAGCATCGTTGGAGGATACCGTTGTTTAAGATTGCTGTTTCAGAACTGACTATTTCATTTCATTTAATTTGTTTAAGAGTTATTCCTTTTAGAAACTTGCCTCTCCAACGGTGGCAATAATGAGCACGTGAAAGCTTACTCCCAGAGGTGATAAAGGTACTGGAAGTCAAATACATGATGTCACTTTAATCATACCCGATAAGTACCTTATCCAGCCAGCATAGTTATGTCTTTTAAAGAGTCTGATTTAGATCAGGTGGTAATGGAATCAAATAACAAAATGTGTTCTGTGACTACTAGTCCCCCAATACCTAACAAACGTCTTACAATATCTCTTTGTGTGCAAGATGTCCTGCAAAGTGATAATGGACAGTATTCCACCCTGCAGAGGCTTAAATGCTGCGAGGCCCTAGGAAGCGGCAGGATTCAAGTAGGAAAGGACACATAATTTGCATTTTACTGACAGGCCTATGGTTGGGCCACTTGCTGAGGTGATTTTTTTATCACTGTGGATAAACTGGGTTCCTTGCTTGGGATGGCTTGGCCACTGGTGCACAACCCATAAGGATGCTAAAGCCTTGGGGTTGGTGTGCACAAGTATTCTGACTTTGCTCATATAGCCAGTCTGCTCATTGTCATATGCAGAATAACAAAGGGAAGGCAAGAACAGTATGATGTGCACCTCCTTCCACAACAAATAATCCCAAACCTTGGGGACTGACACCGAGGCCTGGGGAAATGGCTGCTTTTCAAGAGCACAGTTAGAATTGGCCTACTGTGGGAGATTAGAGAAAGAAGGGAATGTACAGGAGAGGGGCTGTGGGGTGGAGGGCAGCTGAGAAGCGAGGGAACTTTCCATAGAGTATAGTAATGGCCATGGAGTGATCTGCCAAACACTGAGCCTATGCGTGAAGGTAGCCAATAGGTTCAGGGAGTCAGATCTTGCATTGGAGGTTGGAAGACCAAAAGTGTTTGGTTAGGTATCAGGAGAGTGACTGGAGTGACTTGTGGATGATGGGAACAGTCTTGCAGAGGGTCTTGCTTTCCAATCATCTCTTTAATCAAGATGCAATGGATTTACCGGAGGAGCAGGAGAAATTTGGTTATTTCTTCTTAAGCTAAATGAGTTGAGGCACATGGTTCTGGTGACTCTACAATTGGGCACTCATCTTCTCAGACATTAGGAACATTTCACTTAATTTTTTTCAAACTGCAAGCCTCTGGTATTACTTTAGCATTATTTTGCAAGTCAATCATCACCTCCCAATCTACCTATCACACGCTGCTACATTCCCTTTCCATATGGCTGTAAGTTGCACGAGATTCTACTATAGTAAGCCCTTTTTGTTTTGTTGCTTAATGTATCTCTTTAGTGACTGTCTCCTGGTATAGCTTTGGTAGTCTTTTGTACCTGGCCACAAACTGTTTTCTCTTGTAACCATCTCTTCTGTATATATTTGCTAGTTCAACTCTTTTCTTCATCTCTTAAAACAGGAGTTTGAGACTAATTGCTATGTTTAGATGCTCAGTGTGTAGGTGTGGGCCAACCTTTGGAGCTTCTGTCTGCCAATATGTTAGCCACCCACCTGTGTATGACATTTGTGCTGTCTCCTCTTCTTATTTTTGGGAATCCGTGCTTTCTATGGTTTGCTGCATCTCTTGCATCCGATCTAGCATTTATCTGTTTATATTGATCCCCATGACTGCTGAAAACCAAATGCCTTATCTTAAGCTTCACTAGCGTAAGGGAGGTCTAGGGAGTCACATGAAGTCCTGCTGTATAGTTCTGGGACAATCTGACCTGGAATTGAATCATGTCCTTATCTGGAAACAATTAGTGAACATTGTAGCAATCGTACCTTTTTTGAGGGACCTAGGCTGGCTTTCTTAGCCAGTTTGATTAATGTAATGTATTTCCACATAATACAGCTTTATAATAAATATACTTGTTTTTATTAGGATTATAAGTTATATTTTTAGCCATTTTAGTGACATCCACACTAGGTAATTCATTTCTTGCAAAGCTGCTTCAACAATTCCAGAACATTAATGTTCAACTGACCCTCCTTCCTAGATGTGACTTCCTGCAATGTCACATCTTAGAAGAAACCTTGCATGCCCCACACACCTAGGACTGGCCCTGACAGGGGAGTTCATGCGCCTTTGTGTAGTTCCAGACTTGAGGGTTTTCAAGTGCAGCACGAAAGGGGACTTCTAACAGCCAACAGTAGGTGCAGATATACCTCACTAACAAAGAAGCAGTCCTAAATTTTACGCAAGTGTTTGCGGGTGGGGGGGCACTAGCATATTTTTCACAAGACTGACCCAGAGCAAGAGAGAGAAAGGAGGAATGAAAATGAAAAGCGAGGAGACAAAGAGAGAATGCAGGTCTAAAAACAACCTTCAAAGGGAGACAAAGGCTCAGAAAGTGAAGAGAGATAGATGAAAAAGGCATGACGTGGAATCAAAACTAGAGTTTTGGACCTCACATTTATTATTTTACAAATTAAGCCCTGCAAAAGAGAAACAACAACGACCTTTCCAAACTCCAAACTTTTGTCCCATCGCATAAGAGTACCTTCAATGACGTATTCTTCTGGAGTATTTATCCAGGAGGGACGGTGTTCTGGTAAGTGTCTGCTGGAGCAAAAAAAGAGTCTACACTCTCCAGAGCGTTTATTTATTGAAATTTGTAAAGGGTGTTCCGGTGAGTATTGACCACATGACTGGGGCATGGCTACATTATTAGGAGCACCTGTGCAGAGCTGTGCACTGCCAATATCACTGTGTATTGTGTGCACCTGTGCAAAGATGTGCTCGCCAACACCATTGGGCAATATGGAGCACTTGTCCTGCTGGGGGGTGATTGTTAAAATTTAAGAGTAGGCATAATTATGCCCTTGAGGTGTTCTATATTTTGCTTCAATTAATACAGTGTTTGACAATTTGTAAGCTTGGAAAGCCGGCACCAAGGGCGTGAGCAAGAATCGCCAGGCCCATATTGAAAGGTACACGGTTGAGGCCAAATTATGATAGAATTAAGAATAACATAAAACTAGCGCAATCTATGTCACTCCCAATGTGTAAAATTTTATTTTTTTGATCCCATGGTTTTGCGCAAAGTGTCCCTAGCCATTAATCGCTTTCTTGCAGATATTTTGTAGAACTGTGTGCAACTGCAATTCAACTCTGCATGGGATTTGCGGACCAGTAGTGAATAGGGTTGGGCCTAACATTTTATCAAGGATGACAAAAGGTGGTAAAGGAGCACAGTAAACGGGGTCATACATTGCTCTATGTCTGACAGCTTACCTAGGCTTGGTTTGGTTGTATTCTCAACATTAAGGACATGTAGTTTTGTTTTGTTTCAGGTTTCTGAAAGATACTGAACAATTTACACCAAGAACTGATTTTTTCTGGTTCCACCCATGCAGATCCACCTGATTTAAAACACGAAGTACCGCTACATTGTATTGTTTACTCACCTGGAGTCTTGTTAATGGTGGGCTCACTTCGAGCATTTGGCAACAAACTGACCAGCCGACACCTGTGATGAATTGGCTGTGGAATCAGTGTGTGTTGGTATACACAAAAGCTTCAGCGTTACTGGACCTTGGGAAGAATGGTACCATTGCTGCTGTAGTGAAGAAGTTTTGTGTGGAACTATCAGGCATTAATCAGCTGTATTGTGGGCGGAAATGAGTAATTTCTTGGCCCGGTACCCTGAAGTGCAGTGCCAGGCAGTAGAGACGCTAGACTGTGGGTTTGAGGCATTGGGCGCGCCCTTCCTGTGACATTACACTGCGGCGTTCCTTGTGCGAGCTCTACCTCGCCTTGGAAACCTACGTTCAGCTGCAATGCCTTGGAGGCCATCTTTGTCTTTGGTCTTCTTTCCCAAAGTCAATCAGCAGTTTAATTAACTCTTCCACCATTGTTCTTTGGGATCTTCGCCATTCAGAAGACGGTGACTCGCACACCTGCTTCTCTTTGCGAGTCATTGGGAAATACTGAGCCACGCTTCACACTCCACGGTGATTCGCACACCTGTGCATTTATTCCAATGTGATTACTTTATTGAAATTGTCACAAAGCGAGTCATGTTTTGGTGACTCACACATCACTCATACTTTGTCAAGCTCCTTTCCCATTGGTGATTCACACATCATTTCTTTGTGTATTGCATTCACCTTGCTTAACAAGACATGCAGTCTCAAGGTACCATTGTCTCTCCCCCAATGTTTTTGGCTTCTCCAGGTCCACTTTCTATAGAATGGGAGGATTGGTTGACTATATTTGAGACTTATTTAAAGGCATTAGATGGGTTCAATTCAGTGCCTCACGAAAGAAAGCATTGCTTTTAAATAATTTGGGCAAGGAGGAGCAACACATTTTTAAGTATTTACCACCTGCTACTCAGGCTAATGGAAATCCCATTGAGGATGTGTATTTGCAGGCAAAAAAAATGTCTAGAGACTAGATTTGCCAAAGAAAGTAATTTAATTATGAATAGTTACAAATCTTATACACTCCCACAGGAAGAGGAAATCAATCAATGACTTTGTTTCAAAGTTACGAGAACTTTCCTTGAAGTCTATGGGGCAGATTCTGAGCCCCTGCGCCACCAGTACGTCACTTTCCGTGACGTACTGAGGTGGCACAGAAAACTACTCCATGTTACAAGGAGAGGAAAAGCCACCCTGCGTGACTTTCTCTCCTTGTAAATACGGACACTCACACGCAGCACTTTGCGGTGAAGGGGCGTTCCATGGGTGTTGCTGTGGGTGTTCCCACGCAACACTCATGGAACAAGACACATCTCAGAATTCGAGAAATCGTATCTCTGGAGATGCGTCTGAAAGCTACGCCACCCTAGAGGTGGCGTAGCGAGAAGCGCACCGAGAGAAATCTCCTCGTTTTTTCCTCTTTCAATCGTGCTGCATTCTGCAGCACGCATTGAAGAAGGAAAATGGTTGTAGTGATTGTTTTTGTGCAGGAAGGTTCCCCTTACTGCACAAAAACAATCTCCCCAGCATGAGCATCCTTGCACCATGGTGCAAGGGTGCCAACGCTGCAGCATGGTTGCAGTTTGTGCGCCAGCGCAGGGGAAACACAAGGGATGCGACATATTCTTGTAAATATGTCGCATCCCTGTGCTCAGAGACTAACGCAGCGTGGCGCAGCAAGAATGACTTGCTGTGCCCCGCTGCGTTAGTTCAACGTAAATCTGCCCCTAAATCTGGTGCCATGACTGATGAACTTGTTCGGGATCAGTTAATAGGTCATTGCAGATGTAAAAAACTCAGGAACGTCTATAGGCGGCCCAGAATCCATCTTTGAAAGATGCCATCGACATTGCTAAGGTTGTTGAACAATCGCAGCAGTGTATGAGGAGGTGGAGAAAAGAAGGGATAATGGTAGTACCATTTCTACTACTGTCAGGGAGGACCTTGAAGTGGCTGCAGTGTTGAAGTCTGGCCGCAACGTATTAAGAATGAAACAATCCACAAAATGTTGTTATATATGTGGAGTAATTTTCATACTGCAGATTTCCGTAAATGTCCAGCTATAGATAAAGATTGTAGGAGATGTGGCATGAGGACACTTTGCAGTGATGTGTAGCAAACAGGCAGTGGCGGGTCGCAGAGGGAGTGCTGCGGGGCGGTAGGGGAGGGGCAGGGTGGGGGGTAGTGGACTCCGACATACGGCGGAACAGAGTAAAGTAAGTAAATAAATAAATAAAACAATTTATCTTGCGCGCGCTGCATCGCGGGTTGGCGATGCAGTGCGCGCAAGGTAAATTATCATTTATTTGTTACTACTTTACTCCATTCCGCCGTATGTCGAAGTCACTACCCCCACCCTGCCCTCCCCTGCCGGTCCACCGCCCGCAGCACTCCCCGCTGCGACCGCCTGCAAACAGGTAAACCTAGAGTAGCTTCTGTGGAATGCCGATAATATCCCTGTAACACATGAGGATAGAATTCTAAATGTAGGAGATATTGAGGGTGGACAGGGTTGGAGATGTAGGCCTAAAGCTGAGTTCATGGTTAATGGGAAGGCAGTACAGCTTATGATGGACTTGGGCTCTATGTACCACAATTGTTCCCTGGGTAGAGTTTGAAAAACGGTGGTCGAGGTGACTTTGTTGCCCTGGTGGGTATCAAGGAGAAGTCATTGCTCTACTGGGGTACATGGAAGCAGGTTTTCAATTTGGTGGGCGAGTCGTTCAGGGGAAAGGTTTATGTAGCTGTGGATGGGCTACCCATTTTAGGGTGGGTGCGAGCAATATGACCTTAACATAATCATAAGCTCCAGCTCTCCAGATCAGGTGATGGTAGTACATGACATTCAGACATCCCAGAAAGAAGCTAGTCCACGTTTTCAAGGAAGAATTAGGCTGTTTGGAAGGGTATCTCCACCAAAGTGTGTTAAAGCCAGAATGCAATGCCTGTGCAGCACAAGGTGAGGAGGATTCCTTTGGGAGGCTCAGGCGGCTGTCAAGGAAAATGCTTGCCTCAAATAAATGATTTCATCTGGAGTAATTGGAGGCTGTAGAGAGATTCAGGTGGATATCTCCGGGTTGTTATCACTGAAAAGTAAGATGGAAGGTTCAGATTCTGCATTGACTTCCGGAGATCACTTAGCCAGAGCGTTGGTGGGCGAGTCACATATCCCTGCGTAACATAAATGAACTGATTTCAGCCTTGGGTGGTGGAAAGTATTTTTCCAAACTAGACTTGAAAAGATACGCATATCATCAGATCAAGTTGCATGAGAGAGTCCAAACCACTCCTGGCTTTCATTGCTGTGGAGGGAACTTTTCAATGTACTAGGATGCCGTTTGGTGCTATGTTCTACAAAGGGGATGATGGACGGAGCGTTTGAGCCAATCAAACACTCACCCCCAGTCAACTGATCTGGGTTTAATCCATCATCATTCTTTAGCTCACTCCACCACCCCAGTTCAGACATGGCCATATGCAAATCAGTCTGACCCTGTGCCTCATGGGAACAGTCCAGCCCGAACTGCCAAGCCATGTCTTCCCTGGACCGGAAACAAGCATCCTAGGACCGGTTTCTGGCATTCCAGCCGTCATCAGCCAGGCTTGCTTGAATCCAGTGGCAAAGTGAGCAAGGGACCCACGTCTGGGCATACCCCCGCCAACTTAGAGGCGAACAAAGCGATACAAAGGGGATGATGGGACGGAGCGTTTGAGCCAATCAAACACTCACCCCGAGTCAACTGATCTGGGTTTAATCCATCATCATTCTTTAGCTCACTCCACCACCCCAGTTCAGACATGGCCATATGCAAATCAGTCTGACCCTGTGCCTCATGGGAACAGTCCAGCCCGAACTGCCAAGCCATGTCTTCCCTGGACCGGAAACAAGCATCCTAGGACCGGTTTCTGGCATTCCAGCCGTCATCAGCCAGGCTTGCTTGAATCCAGTGGCAAAGTGAGCAAGGGACCCACGTCTGGGCATACCCCCGCCAACTTAGGGGCGAACAAAGCGATACAAAAGGGGATGATGGACGGAACGTTTGAGCCAATCAAACACTCACCCCCAGTCAACTGATCTGGGTTTAATCCATCATCATTCTTTAGCTCACTCCACCACCCCAGTTCAGACATGGCCATATGCAAATCAGTCTGACCCTGTGCCTCATGGGAACAGTCCAGCCCGAACTGCCAAGCCATGTCTTCCCTGGACCGGAAACAAGCATCCTAGGACCGGTTTCTGGCATTCCAGCCCGTCATCAGCCAGGCTTGCTTGAATCCAGTGGCAAAGTGAGCAAGGGACCCACGTCTGGGCATACCCCCGCCAACTTAGGGCGAACAAAGCGATACAAAAGGGGATGATGGACGGAACGTTTGAGCCAATCAAACACTCACCCCCAGTCAACTGATCTGGGTTTAATCCATCATCATTCTTTAGCTCACTCCACCACCCCAGTTCAGACATGGCCATATGCAAATCAGTCTGACCCTGTGCCTCATGGGAACAGTCCAGCCCGAACTGCCAAGCCATGTCTTCCCTGGACCGGAAACAAGCATCCTAGGACCGGTTTCTGGCATTCCAGCCGTCATCAGCCAGGCTTGCTTGAATCCAGTGGCAAAGTGAGCAAGGGACCCACGTCTGGGCATACCCCCGCCAACTTAGGGGCGAACAAAGCGATACAAAAGGGGATGATGGACGGAACGTTTGAGCCAATCAAACACTCACCCCCAGTCAACTGATCTGGGTTTAATCCATCATCATTCTTTAGCTCACTCCACCACCCCAGTTCAGACATGGCCATATGCAAATCAGTCTGACCCTGTGCCTCATGGGAACAGTCCAGCCCGAACTGCCAAGCCATGTCTTCCCTGGACCGGAAACAAGCATCCTAGGACCGGTTTCTGGCATTCCAGCCGTCATCAGCCAGGCTTGCTTGAATCCAGTGGCAAAGTGAGCAAGGGACCCACGTCTGGGCATACCCCCGCCAACTTAGGGGCGAACAAAGCGATACAAAAGGGGATGATGGACGGAACGTTTGAGCCAATCAAACACTCACCCCCAGTCAACTGATCTGGGTTTAATCCATCATCATTCTTTAGCTCACTCCACCACCCCAGTTCAGACATGGCCATATGCAAATCAGTCTGACCCTGTGCCTCATGGGAACAGTCCAGCCCGAACTGCCAAGCCATGTCTTCCCTGGACCGGAAACAAGCATCCTAGGACCGGTTTCTGGCATTCCAGCCGTCATCAGCCAGGCTTGCTTGAATCCAGTGGCAAAGTGAGCAAGGGACCCACGTCTGGGCATACCCCCGCCAACTTAGGGCGAACAAAGCGATACAAAAGGGGATGATGGACGGAGCGTTTGAGCCAATCAAACACTCACCCCCAGTCAACTGATCTGGGTTTAATCCATCATCATTCTTTAGCTCACTCCACCACCCCAGTTCAGACATGGCCATATGCAAATCAGTCTGACCCTGTGCCTCATGGGAACAGTCCAGCCCGAACTGCCAAGCCATGTCTTCCCTGGACCGGAAACAAGCATCCTAGGACCGGTTTCTGGCATTCCAGCCGTCATCAGCCAGGCTTGCTTGAATCCAGTGGCAAAGTGAGCAAGGGACCCACGTCTGGGCATACCCCCGCCAACTTAGGGCGAACAAAGCGATACAAAAGGGGATGATGGACGGAACGCTTGGAGCCAATCAAACACTCACCCCCAGTCAACTGATCTGGGTTTAATCCATCATCATTCTTTAGCTCACTCCACCACCCCAGTTCAGACATGGCCATATGCAAATCAGTCTGACCCTGTGCCTCATGGGAACAGTCCAGCCCGAACTGCCAAGCCATGTCTTCCCTGGACCGGAAACAAGCATCCTAGGACCGGTTTCTGGCATTCCAGCCGTCATCAGCCAGGCTTGCTTGAATCCAGTGGCAAAGTGAGCAAGGGACCCACGTCTGGGCATACCCCGCCAACTTAGGGCGAACAAAGCGATACAAAAGGGGATGATGGACGGAACGTTTGAGCCAATCAAACACTCACCCCCAGTCAACTGATCTGGGTTTAATCCATCATCATTCTTTAGCTCACTCCACCACCCCAGTTCAGACATGGCCATATGCAAATCAGTCTGACCCTGTGCCTCATGGGAACAGTCCAGCCCGAACTGCCAAGCCATGTCTTCCCTGGACCGGAAACAAGCATCCTAGGACCGGTTTCTGGCATTCCAGCCGTCATCAGCCAGGCTTGCTTGAATCCAGTGGCAAAGTGAGCAAGGGACCACGTCTGGGCATACCCCGCCAACTTAGGGCGAACAAAGCGATACAAAGGGGATGATGGACGGAACGTTTGAGCCAATCAAACACTCACCCCCAGTCAACTGATCTGGGTTTAATCCATCATCATTCTTTAGCTCACTCCACCACCCCAGTTCAGACATGGCCATATGCAAATCAGTCTGACCCTGTGCCTCATGGGAACAGTCCAGCCCGAACTGCCAAGCCATGTCTTCCCTGGACCGGAAACAAGCATCCTAGGACCGGTTTCTGGCATTCCAGCCGTCATCAGCCAGGCTTGCTTGAATCCAGTGGCAAAGTGAGCAAGGGACCCACGTCTGGGCATACCCCCGCCAACTTAGGGGCGAACAAAGCGATACAAAAGGGGATGATGGACGGAACGTTTGAGCCAATCAAACACTCACCCCCAGTCAACTGATCTGGGTTTAATCCATCATCATTCTTTAGCTCACTCCACCACCCCAGTTCAGACATGGCCATATGCAAATCAGTCTGACCCTGTGCCTCATGGGAACAGTCCAGCCCGAACTGCCAAGCCATGTCTTCCCTGGACCGAAACAAGCATCCTAGGACCGGTTTCTGGCATTCCAGCCGTCATCAGCCAGGCTTGCTTGAATCCAGTGGCAAAGTGAGCAGGGACCCACGTCTGGGCATACCCCGCCAACTTAGGGCGAACAAAGCGATACAAAAGGGGATGATGGACGGAACGTTTGAGCCAATCAAACACTCACCCCCAGTCAACTGATCTGGGTTTAATCCATCATCATTCTTTAGCTCACTCCACCACCCCAGTTCAGACATGGCCATATGCAAATCAGTCTGACCCTGTGCCTCATGGGAACAGTCCAGCTCGAACTGCCAAGCCATGTCTTCCCTGGACCGGAAACAAGCATCCTAGGACCGGTTTCTGGCATTCCAGCCGTCATCAGCCAGGCTTGCTTGAATCCAGTGGCAAAGTGAGCAAGGGACCCACGTCTGGGCATACCCCCGCCAACTTAGGGCGAACAAAGCGATACAAAAGGGGATGATGGATCGGAACGCTTGAGCCAATCAAACACTCACCCCCAGTCAACTGATCTGGGTTTAATCCATCATCATTCTTTAGCTCACTCCACCACCCCAGTTCAGACATGGCCATATGCAAATCAGTCTGACCCTGTGCCTCATGGGAACAGTCCAGCCCGAACTGCCAAGCCATGTCTTCCCTGGACCGGAAACAAGCATCCTAGGACCGGTTTCTGGCATTCCAGCCGTCATCAGCCAGGCTTGCTTGAATCCAGTGGGCAAAGTGAGCAAGGGACCCACGTCTGGGCATACCCCCGCCAACTTAGGGCGAACAAAGCGATACAAAAGGGGATGATGGACGGAACGTTTGAGCCAATCAAACACTCACCCCCAGTCAACTGATCTGGGTTTAATCCATCATCATTCTTTAGCTCACTCCACCACTCCCAGTTCAGACATGGCCATATGCAAATCAGTCTGACCCTGTGCCTCATGGGAACAGTCCAGCCCGAACTGCCAAGCCATGTCTTCCCTGGACCGGAAACAAGCATCCTAGGACCGGTTTCTGGCATTCCAGCCGTCATCAGCCAGGCTTGCTTGAATCCAGTGGCAAAGTGAGCAAGGGACCTACGTCTGGGCATACCCCCGCCAACTTAGGGCGAACAAAGCGATACTGAGGGGATGATGGACGGAGCGCTTGAGCCAATCAAACACTCACCCCCAGTCAACTGATCTGGGTTTAATCCATCATCATTCTTTAGCTCACTCCACCACCCCAGTATCGCTTTGTTCGCCCTAAGTTGGCGGGGAATGCCCAGACGTGGGTCCCTTGCTCACTTTGCCACTGGATTCAAGCAAGCCTGGCTGATGACGGCTGGAATGCCAGAAACCGGTCCTAGGATGCTTGTTTCCGGTCCAGGGAAGACATGGCTTGGCAGTTCGTGCTGGACTGTTCCCATGAGGCACAGGGTCAGACTGATTTGCATATGGCCATGTCTGAACTGGGGTGGTGGAGTGAGCTAAAGAATGATGATGGATTAAACCCAGATCAGTTGACTGGGGGTGAGTGTTTGATTGGCTCAAACGTTCCGTCCATCATCCCCTTTGTATCGCTTTGTTCGCCCCTAAGTTGGCGGGGGTATGCCCAGACGTGGGTCCCTTGCTCACTTTGCCACTGGATTCAAGCAAGCCTGGCTGATGACGGCTGGAATGCCAGAAACCGGTCCTAGGATGCTTGTTTCCGGTCCAGGGAAGACATGGCTTGGCAGTTCGGGCTGGACTGTTCCCATGAGGCACAGGGTCAGACTGATTTGCATATGGCCATGTCTGAACTGGGGTGGTGGAGTGAGCTAAAGAATGATGATGGATTAAACCCAGATCAGTTGACTGGGGGTGAGTGTTTGATTGGCTCAAACGTTCCGTCCATCATCCCCTTTTGTATCGCTTTGTTCGCCCTAAGTTGGCGGGGTATGCCCAGACGTGGGTCCCTTGCTCACTTTGCCACTGGATTCAAGCAAGCCTGGCTGATGACGGCTGGAATGCCAGAAACCGGTCCTAGGATGCTTGTTTCCGGTCCAGGGAAGACATGGCTTGGCAGTTCGGGCTGGACTGTTCCCATGAGGCACAGGGTCAGACTGATTTGCATATGGCCATGTCTGAACTGGGGTGGTGGAGTGAGCTAAAGAATGATGATGGATTAAACCCAGATCAGTTGACTGGGGGTGAGTGTTTGATTGGCTCAAACGTTCCGTCCATCATCCCCTTTGTATCGCTTTGTTCGCCCTAAGTTGGCGGGGGTATGCCCAGACGTGGGTCCCTTGCTCACTTTGCCACTGGATTCAAGCAAGCCTGGCTGATGACGGCTGGAATGCCAGAAACCGGTCCTAGGATGCTTGTTTCCGGTCCAGGGAAGACATGGCTTGGCAGTTCGGGCTGGACTGTTCCCATGAGGCACAGGGTCAGACTGATTTGCATATGGCCATGTCTGAACTGGGGTGGTGGAGTGAGCTAAAGAATGATGATGGATTAAACCCAGATCAGTTGACTGGGGGTGAGTGTTTGATTGGCTCAAACGTTCCGTCCATCATCCCCTTTTGTATCGCTTTGTTCGCCCTAAGTTGGCGGGGGTATGCCCAGACGTGGGTCCCTTGCTCACTTTGCCACTGGATTCAAGCAAGCCTGGCTGATGACGGCTGGAATGCCAGAAACCGGTCCTAGGATGCTTGTTTCCGGTCCAGGGAAGACATGGCTTGGCAGTTCGGGCTGGACTGTTCCCATGAGGCACAGGGTCAGACTGATTTGCATATGGCCATGTCTGAACTGGGGTGGTGGAGTGAGCTAAAGAATGATGATGGATTAAACCCAGATCAGTTGACTGGGGGTGAGTGTTTGATTGGCTCAAACGCTCCGTCCATCATCCCCTTTGTATCGCTTTGTTCGCCCTAAGTTGGCGGGGTATGCCCAGACGTGGGTCCCTTGCTCACTTTGCCACTGGATTCAAGCAAGCCTGGCTGATGACGGCTGGAATGCCAGAAACCGGTCCTAGGATGCTTGTTTCCGGTCCAGGGAAGACATGGCTTGGCAGTTCGGGCTGGACTGTTCCCATGAGGCACAGGGTCAGACTGATTTGCATATGGCCATGTCTGAACTGGGGTGGTGGAGTGAGCTAAAGAATGATGATGGATTAAACCCAGATCAGTTGACTGGGGGTGAGTGTTTGATTGGCTCAAACGCTCCGTCCATCATCCCCTTTGTATCGCTTTGTTCGCCCTAAGTTGGCGGGGGTATGCCCAGACGTGGGTCCCTTGCTCACTTTGCCACTGGATTCAAGCAAGCCTGGCTGATGACGGCTGGAATGCCAGAAACCGGTCCTAGGATGCTTGTTTCCGGTCCAGGGAAGACATGGCTTGGCAGTTCGGGCTGGACTGTTCCCATGAGGCACAGGGTCAGACTGATTTGCATATGGCCATGTCTGAACTGGGGTGGTGGAGTGAGCTAAAGAATGATGATGGATTAAACCCAGATCAGTTGACTGGGGGTGAGTGTTTGATTGGCTCAAACGTTCCGTCCATCATCCCCTTTTGTATCGCTTTGTTTCGCCCTAAGTTGGCGGGGGTATGCCCAGACGTGGGTCCCTTTGCTCACTTTGCCACTGGATTCAAGCAAGCCTGGCTGATGACGGCTGGAATGCCAGAAACCGGTCCTAGGATGCTTGTTTCCGGTCCAGGGAAGACATGGCTTGGCAGTTCGGGCTGGACTGTTCCCATGAGGCACAGGGTCAGACTGATTTGCATATGGCCATGTCTGAACTGGGGTGGTGGAGTGAGCTAAAGAATGATGATGGATTAAACCCAGATCAGCTGACTGGGGGTGAGTGTTTGATTGGCTCAAACGTTCCGTCCATCATCCCCTTTTGTATCGCTTTGTTCGCCCTGAAGTTGGCGGTATGCCCAGGTCGTGGGTCCCTTGCTCACTTTGCCACTGGATTCACAGCCTGGCTGATGACGTGCTGGAATGCCAGAAACCGGTCCTAGGATGCTTGTTTCCGGTCCAGGGAAGACATGGCTTGGCAGTTCGGGCTGGACTGTTCCCATGAGGCACAGGGTCAGACTGATTTGCATAGTGGCCATGTCTGAACTGGGGTGGTGGAGTGAGCTAAAGAATGATGATGGATTAAACCCAGATCAGTTGACTGGGGTGAGTGTTTGATTGGCTCAAACGTTCCGTCCATCATCCCCTTTTGTATCGCTTTGTTCGCCCTCGGTTGGCGGGGGTATGCCCAGACGTGGGTCCCTTGCTCACTTTGCCACTGGATTCAAGCAAGCCTGGCTGATGACGTGCTGGAATGCCAGAAACCGGTCCTAGGATGCTTGTTTCCGGTCCAGGGAAGACATGGCTATGAGTTCGGCTGGACTGTCTCTACGAGGCACAGGGTCAGACTGATTTGCATATGGCCATGTCTGAACTGGGGTGGTGGAGTGAGCTAAAGAATGATGATGGATTAAACCCAGATCAGTTGACTGGGGGTGAGTGTTTGATTGGCCAACGTTCGTCCATCATCCCCTTT